>OY292524.1:0-261617 GCA_958496365.1 Subacronicta megacephala
CCCTCAGTCCCGGTTGTTATATAAACACCTTTGACAATGGTTAGTGGTAGTCCGAAGCCCAAATAAAAAACTGACAATAGTATCAACCATCCTCCCATCCTATCCAGTAAACGGGTTGCTAGATACTTCGTATATAATACTGATATTTCACCGCATCTGGTCAGACTGTAGGTCGATTGGAATAGTAGGAAAAAAGGTTGTGAGGGTGATGAAAAAACTTTGGCTTTCAGGTACAGTACAGCTAAGAGGTGTCAGAATTCCCCTTCTTTTATTTTGTGTATTGGATAATCCTTATGGATTGTCAGCCGCATGGGGAGGCGCCATAGTACCTTTTTCAGGACTCGTACTGACTTAAGACCGCACTTGCTTTTCCTTGCTCTATGATCATTGCCAGCACATAATATCCCTACAACCATTTTTTACTTTGATGTAACTTAAGTAATTAAGGATGGGGCCTTCACTCATTATGCCGTTATTTTAATGTCAAAATCTTTTTCATCTATTAATTTTCGATTACGTCTAATAATAACACAACCCATGTCAGTTGTGTTTACTTTGATTGGAGTTTTTTAAAAGGTGTTTGTTTGCAGATACGAATCCATTCACCGGATGACCTGATAACGATAGCTTCGGAGAATATACTAGGCCTATGTAGTGTTTTGCCTCGTGTTAGTGATTTAAATATTGCATTGAAAGTAAGTACTTTATAATGAAAGTCCTATGAGCTGACAGACCTATTATTGGCTACGAATCGTGGAGAGATCATATGATCATATCAAGGTGTTCGGTATATTCTCGAACGTCGACGGAGGGGGCTGCGGTGCGAGACGCGAGGGACGAGGTGCCTGCGCCGGCGGGCCACAGACAGAGCTAACAGGACACCAGTGAGCGACACACGCGACCGCATCATATTGTACGCGCGCCATTTTATCGTTTCCTTTGTTACTACTTAACAATATAACTATTTTATATTCACGAACCAGTCGTCGAGAGTATTATTTTATCTAATCAACTACAGTCCCCTACAAATTTGGTCCTTCGCAAGAACAAGAATACGTTAAAAGAGGACAAAGGACGTCGGCAGACAACACGTGGCGGATCCGTGATTTCGTGTAGAAGAATCTCATCCACGACAACGGACAGCTGTGTTACAGTACCTGCGGCGGCTACAGATCGGTAATTAGTGTGTCGTTCCAATTAAATATTTCCGTCCCTTCTTATTTTCGATATTTCGCCTCAAAATCTTTCATTTGGCCATTTAATCTGTTCTATGACCTATATTATAATCATTACTTGTATTGCAATATAATTTGTTTTTATAACAAAACAATACGCATCATATCTCGCTTATCGGAGGCACATTTTTTTCTTAAAAACCTGTTCTCTTCATGCGCTTGACTCATAATTAGCCGAGGTCATTATCGTCGCTTACCTGCATTCTTTATGCATTAGTCATCATCAATTAGCACTGTTTAGCTTAGTTCATTTCATTATTTTTTAAACCTTTAACGGTTTATTGTGCAATGGAGGCTTCCAAACTAAAGGATTTGAATAAGAAACGTGCAAGTTGTAAATCTAAGCTTACGCTTTTTAGCAATTACTTCAATGTGATCATTACTTGCGCCAGACTTAGTGATATTCAGGTAGCTGAACTTGAAACTAGGCTTGATAAAATTGATTTACTATATAATGATTATGATATAATACAGGAGGAGATCGAGATGTTGTTGGAAGACCCCGCCGAGGCAGTCAAGGATCGCGAAACTTTTCAAAACCAGTACTTCGCCTTGGTGTCTTCGGCACGCGACCTGTTGCGACGCCATAACGAGAGAAGAGCCAGCATTCCGGTGAGTCCCGTACAAGCTACAGATGATAACTTACAGCCTAAACATAGTGTTGTTAAATTACCTCAAATTAGTTTACCGCATTTTGATGGAAGCTATCAGTATTGGCTTGAGTTTAGAGACACATTTGATTCACTGATACATAAGAATAACTTATTAGACGATATTAGCAAGTTTCATTACCTTAGGTCTTCGTTAAAAGGTTCTGCTGCGTTAATTATTCGTAGTTTAGATTTTAATTCAGATAACTATAGTATCGCATGGGATTTATTGACGAAACGATATAATAATAATCGTCTATTAGTAAATAATCATGTGCAAATGTTATTTAATATTGAACAGGTTCAGAAAGAGTCTAGTAAGGCAGTTCGATATTTAGTTGACGTTACTGTAAAGAATCTTAGGGCGTTGACAATTTTAGAACAACCTACACAACACTGGGACACTTTGATCATTTATATAATGGCTCAAAAATTAGATTCAAAAACTTACTTTCATTGGGAGGAGCATAGAAATACACTATCAGAGGCACCTACATTATCACAATTTTTAAAGTTTTTAAATAATAGGGCGGACTTGTTAGAATCAGTTGAGGAATGCGAGATCAATAAAAACAAACATTCTTATAGTAAAATTAATAAACAAAAGAGTCTCACTACAACCTCAAATGAATTTAATAATTTAAATAAAACTTCCTCTTTTGATATTACATGTCCTATGTGTAAGCAAAATCATAATTTGCATAAATGTGAAAGTTTTCGAAAACTTTCCACTGACGTTCGTAACAAAAAGGCAAAAGAGTTTTGTGTTTGTCTCAATTGTTTACGACCAGGACATGTTGAGAATAGGTGTAAACTATTAGCTCGTTGCAAGTATTGCAGAGCTAAACATAATACGCTTTTACACATGGATACCGAGCCTGACTGTACTCCTATGGTAGCTAGTGTTGCCTTTTCTAATGAGGGTATACATAATACTACTTCCTCTGCCGTCTTGCTTTCCACAGCGCGGGTCAAGGTGAGAGACAGCAAGGGCGTCTACCACACTGCACGTGTGCTACTAGACAACGGTAGTACTGCCAACTTCATTACAGAGGAGCTGTGTGGTAAGCTGGGTTCTATTAAACGTTACGTACATTCCACTATAACGGGTATTAATCAGCAGACTTCTAAAAGCACACAGTCTTGTTTCCTCACTTTAAAATCTTTTTGTGGTAATTATAATGTAAACATAGATTGCTTAATATTGCCAGAAATTACTAAATTATTGCCTACAACGTCGGTAGATATTAGTAATATTTCACTGCCATCAGGAATCTGTCTAGCTGACCCTTACTTTTATAAACCGTCAGCTGTGGACATATTGCTTGGGGCTGAACAGTTTTGGAATATCTTAGGTACTGATACTATTAACTTAGGCAAACATAAACCTAGGCTATATAAATCTCAACTAGGATGGCTTATATCTGGGTATATTGCTCAACCCGGCCCATCCTGTCTACCAGTGTGTCATACGGTTCAGGATATACAAACTGAACTAACACGTTTCTGGGAGTTGGATTCTATCGCAGATAAACATTCCTTATCAGTCGAGGAAAGGGCTTGCGAAGATCATTTTTTACGTACTACAACTCGTGGTAATGATGGTCGTTTTATTGTAGAAATGCCGCTTAAACAGTCACCTGAAACATTGGGTGACTCATATACAATGGCAAAGGTACGATTTCTTTCGTTAGAACGTAGATTCAAACGAGATCAATTATTTAAAAATAGATATATGGGTTTCATGCGTGAATACCTAGAACTTGGTCATATGTCAGAAGACACCAGTTCAAATGATACTATCAGCTATTTTTTACCCCATCACGGTGTCTTGCGCGAACAAAGCACCACGACAAAATTGCGAGTTGTCTTTGACGCTTCGGCCGTCACAACTTCAGGGGTTTCATTAAATAATTTGCAGATGATCGGTCCGGTAGTGCAGGAAGATCTTTATTCTATTTTATTACGCTTCCGACAGCACAGGATCGCAGTCTCGGCTGACATCGAAAAGATGTACAGAGCCATAGAATTGAATACATCTCAACGTTCCTTACAAAAAATTATATTTAGATTCGATGAATCTCAACCTCTTAAAACATACGTACTTAATACAGTTACGTATGGCACCGCTTCGGCTCCATATTTAGCAACTAAGTCGCTAGTGAGTCTTGCTACACAAGCCACAGACGACGATGTCAAGCGGGCTATACAATGTGACATGTATGTCGACGATTATCTTGGCGGCTGTGATTCAGAGGCCAGCACAATACAGCTGTGTAAGGAAGTGAGTTCGATTCTCACTTCGGCACAATTCAAATTAAGAAAGTGGCAATCTAATAGTTCTCAGGTTTTACAGGAAATGTCCTGTCTTGAGACTAATGAAACCAGTAATATTATTGACCTAAATCGAGGTCAGTCTTCACATAAAACATTAGGTTTGAATTGGAATTGCAGCACAGATGTGTTAACATTTTCAATAAATATATCTTTAAGTAATAAATGTACTAAGCGTCATATATTGTCAATCATTAGCCAAATTTTTGACCCTTTAGGGCTTGTTGGGCCGTGCGTGGTCCAAGCTAAAGTTATCATGCAACAATTATGGTTAGAAAAATGCTCATGGGATGAAGTAGTTTCAATTGACATACAGGAACGATGGTCATCTTTTGTTGCTATACTGCCGTGCCTTAATAGTTTAAATATACCACGATATGCAGTTAATCCTAATCATAAATCGTTAGAGCTACACATTTTTACAGACGCATCCGAATGCGCTTATGGTGCATGTGTCTACTTACGTTGTTTAAATAATGATGACACAGTATCTACTCAGCTACTAACCTCGAAAAATAAAGTTGCTCCGATTAAAAATACTACGATTCCGCGACTTGAACTTTGTGGGGCTTTATTAGGAGCAAGACTGTGTGCAAAGGTAGCAGCCTCACTGACGATTAAAATTGATAAATTTCAGTATTGGTGTGATTCTACTATAGTCCTATGTTGGTTAGCCACATCACCCAATAAATTAAAACCTTTTGTTCGCAATAGAATTAGCGAGATACAAGAAACAACTAGGCTATGTTGTTGGAGGTACGTCTCGTCGAAAGAGAACCCGGCGGACCTCGTTTCTCGCGGCCTGAGGGCCGACCATATCGGCACTTGTACATTGTGGTGGTCGGGACCAGAGTTCTTGAAATTTAGTGAGGATTGTTGGCCAAAAATGCCAAATACATTGTCAACTTCCAATTTACCCGAAGTTAAAGTTCACTTAGTCAATAACAATCAACCAACGCAATCCATACTTAGTCAATTAATATGTAGCAAATCAGACATAATTGAATTAAAACGTCGGTTTGCTTACATTCTAAGATATTTGCATAATTTAAAATATTCTAATAATAAAATAACCGGTTACATATCTTGCAATGAGTTACAAAAGGCTTTAATTACCATTTTACGCATTTGTCAAATGGAAATGTTTGCAGATGAGTACAAACTGCTAGCTTCAAATAGGTTATTATCAAAGAACAATAGATTGATTTCACTATCCCCATTTATAGATGATCAAGGTGTCATCCGAGTTGGTGGTAGGTTACATAACGCAACTTACTATAGTTATGATGTCAAACACCCTATATTGTTACACAGTAAACATCACATCACAAAAATAATATTTCGTTATGAACATGTTCAACTTATGCATGCAGGGCCACAACTTCTTTTGTCTCATATTCGTCAAACTTATTGGCCAATAGGAGGCAGACTTCTGTCTAAGGCTGTATTCAGAGAATGTGTTAAATGTTTCAGATTCAGAGCTCAAGCTGTACAACCTATCATGGGGCAATTACCTTGTACGAGGACACAGCTTGAATATCCATTTTATAATTGTAGTGTGGACTATGCCGGGCCAATATTGATAGCCGATCGTAAAGGTAGAGGAAGCAGACTAATAAAATCATATATATGTGTGTTTGTCTGTTTAGCAGTAAAGGCTATTCATCTGGAGCTTGTTACGGATCTTACCAAAGATGCTTACCTGGCTGCTTTAAAAAGATTCGTGGCTCGGCGGGGTAAACCACACAGCATCCACTCAGACAATGGCACGGCGTTTGTGGGTCTTTTTAATGAGCTTAGCAATTTCTTGTCTAAGTCTGATTTGGAGGCCGATGTTGCACAAGACGGTATAAAGTTTACTTTTACCCCTCCCTATAGCCCACATTTTAATGGTATAACAGAGGCCGCTGTCCGTTCTACTAAAAAGCACTTAAAAACCATTCTTTGTTCTACTCATTTCACTTATGAAGAAATGGTAACTTATTTAGTTCAAATTGAATCAATATTAAATTCACGTCCTCTCGTTCCCCTTTCTTCTTCGCCTTCTGACTTGACCGCTCTCACCCCAGCACATTTCTTAATTGGACGACCGCTAATATCCATTCCTCAGCCGCAGGTACACACCATCAACATTAACCGATTGGATCGCTACAAGAAAATTGAGCATCTCCGACAACACTTTTGGAATCGATTCAGTCACGAATATGTTGTCATGTTGCAGCAGAGAACTCGATGGCAGGCGTCTGTAAGTGAACTTAAATTGAACCAATTAGTTCTAGTGAGAGACAAGGCGCTACCACCACTACTATGGTTGCTAGGCCGGATCATCAAGGTGTTCCCTGGTCCAGATGGAGTCACGAGGGTCGCCCAGATTAAAACAAGGAAAGGCGTCATTACCAGGGCCTTCAATAATATATGTCCACTTCCTATTGAAGACAACGCTTCAACCCGGGCAGGATGTTCGGTATATTCTCGAACGTCGACGGAGGGGGCTGCGGTGCGAGACGCGAGGGACGAGGTGCCTGCGCCGGCGGGCCACAGACAGAGCTAACAGGACACCAGTGAGCGACACACGCGACCGCATCACATTGTACGCGCGCCATTTTATCGTTTCCTTTGTTACTACTTAACAATATAACTATATTTTATATTCACGAACCAGTCGTCGAGAGTATTATTTTATCTAATCAACTACAGTCCCCTACAAGCACTATCGAGTCGCTTATTACAATTGACAAGTAAGCTCTGCAACAACGCTGTTTTAAAAATATATATCCACATTTCACAAGTATGCCTTAAATTCAAAAGGGAATGCGAGCCAGTTGTTTATACGAGCACAGATTCAATTTTTTTATGAAGATTCTAAGAAATATTTTCCTGATTTGAGAATATACGCAAGACTTTACGCGTCGCGCTTAGGAAACATTAGATCAATTAGACAGTTATCAAACAAAATAATCTCTGTAGAGACGAAATAGGTTCACATAATATGACAGTATTAGTCTACATAGTTGTCCTAAGCGCGACTGCTTCGTTAGAGGTCTTGGGTTTGATGATTTTGGTCCCAGGTCGATTATTATTTTATTATTTTTTTTTAAAGTGAGTTTTTCTATGAAGGCTCGCCCCGTTATTACGTTGGACCTAAATATATCGGCGAGCTGTGGGTGTACAGAAAGTACACCTCTGCCAAACCGTTCGAGGCATACAGGCGTGATGTATGTTATGGTATGACATTATTTATTTCTCTTGTAGACTTACAGTAATTTGACAATGTTTAGGATTCTAGTTATGATATTATATGACTGAGATTTCTCTATTACTAAAATAAAACTACGGTTAATTGATCTTATTAGTAGTGTTGCTATTTATTATGGACTCAGACTTCCACTGGTAAACCATGCAGCGTTTAACAAAAGCCAGGAACAATAATGGATATATTTATTACAATATTAAACGCCAGCTGACAGTGGATCAGTCAGTCATAATATCCGTGAATTAATTATTCTGTGACACGTTCTGATATTTGACGTCACATGACACGTGCGACTGATTTATTTAACGATACCCAGATTTATTGGAATGTATTGTTGAAATTATGAATTCAATATTGACAATATTCGTCCTCGATAATTTATGGAAAACGAATGTTTGTATGCCTGTGTTATATTAACCTGGCAAGCGGTACAGTTCCTCTTTTGAGCACATAACAATAGATTTTGCATTGTGTCTACAATCTGCCGCTTGACAGGTTAAACGTTAATAAATAGTCAGATGTTTTGACACAGAGTGCTACATGAATATAAGAAATCAGTATCTGTAGGTACATGTAGCTATTTTGTTTATGAGTGTTGCAAAGCTTGTTAATTGGTCAGACAGATTATTCTTTGTAAATCCATAAATTACATAACCAACTATAAATCTCTCATAAATGAAAACAATTAACTTTTCACTTAATAGTATAAGTTAAACATCACACGAGTGTAGCAATTATTAGTTATTTTCAAATTAACTTTAAGTGAAATTAACAGAACATGACTAGCTCCGCTAGCAGAACAACTTCGACCAAACAAAGCGGAACTCGTGGTGTGTCGGTGACAGGCCTGTACCGCGCGGGCTCGCAGCCGTGTCGCGCCCGCACCGCGCCCGCCCCGCACCCGCCACGCTCACGTCACACTTTCCACAAAAGACTCGAATACACATTTCCCTTTTGACGAAAGTTTAATTAATCTACCGACGAATGAAATTGGAAAATTCTAATTATTTTATGCGCGAGACCTGCTCCCTACCAACGCTCGGTCCAGTGAAAGTTTTAATAACAATATTTTGTAAATTGAATATATTTTTTCTGTGAGGCAATGGAATTTGAGTTGTCCGGCGCAATAACTATAATTTAGAAGTAAAAGTAGACACATATTTGGCTAAGACCAGGTTTAGGCTTGGCTTATTTTAAAAAAAAAGTGGGCTAGGCTTAGGCTAAGTTTTAACATAATAAGAAAATAGCCAACAAATCTTACTCCAAATTTCTTAAGACGAAGAAATAGTTACACGAGGCGTGTAAGTATATTTAAATTACCAGCGTCTTGGAGACTGGTGTGAGGTTCCAGCCGCGATCTACTTCCAGTGGGAATTAACAACGTTGTGGGACTTATGTGGACGTTTCTATTGCTTGACTTCTCGCGAAACATATTAGCGCTAATGTTGTTAAGGTGCCGTTACACCAACGCAACTAGCATTCATAAAGTACACAACTGTCGACTCAAGCGCCACTCAAAACCTGCCAACTTAAAATCAGTCGCAAGTCTGTTATTGTACATACATACCATCACGCCTGTATTCCCCGAAGGGTTAAGTAGAGGTGTACTAATGTACTCCCACATTTGCCTATTACCATTAACCGGGTACAAATCCAGACTCCGAGCTGCTACTGGGAATTTCATAGAAAATCCAATAACACTTTACTCGACCTGGGGATCGAACCCAGGCCCTCTAGCGTAGCAGTCGCGTTAAGGACCACTAGACTAATGAGGCAGTCTATGGTAGGTATAGGTGTGTTATGTTATATTATTATTATTATTCTCAATGTGCCTGTACCTTTACTATGGAATCTGACAGAATCGAAGGCACGTACGTAACTACGAGTACTATTAAACTGTAGTTCCGTGATATAACTGTGGCACGAGAGCAGCGAGCGCGATTAGCTCACATAACATACATTAACTATTATGTTACTTTATAGCGGTTGTATTGCTGTAACAAATAATGTTATACACTACTAATGTAGTTTAATCTGCTCGTTAGTAACGCGACATGAATGTCGGTATTTAATATAATAATTTGTGAACGATCCGAAGGAATTTTTCTTGATGCTTCGATTTTTCAATTTCTTTCGAGAGTAGATGTTAATATAAGGGAGCTGAAGACGTAGATGTGGAAGAGAAATTCGATATCACAGGCAGTGGTCTCGGTAGGTTAGTGGTTAAAGCGTCCACCGTACTTTAAACCGGAGGGGCGCAGGAGAAAAGTACGATAGAAAATTACTATTTTTTCACTAGAAAATTTATTTCAAAGGAGCTTAAGGTTCCTAACCAGCGATTTCTTTTTTAAAGCAGCATATCAATATAATTCAAAATTTATACCAAAAAACTAGTATGTATTGCGTCAAATAATAAAAATAATATCCAAAGATAATATAGTAAAAAGTATACGCAGTAACATTTTAGCTTAAACGCGTCCAAACCGACGTGGTTACAACATCAAATGATTTAACAGTGTTCCGTAGTCAGCTACAGTATTCGTAGCACCAAACTCCTGCTACGGTTTGTAGCGTATTGTATGGTGCTGTCAAGGCGTAGCCACTACACCGACGTAGCGGTGACGTAGCGCGTGCTTTGTGTAGCACGCTACGAAGAGATCTACGACTGATGTTGCGTACCCATCAGGAAACACTTCATACATTATTCTTAACCGACGAAAAAAGTAGGAGGTTTTATGTTCAAATCATATCAAATATATTTATTGTAAGTTGATAATGAACAGATGTTGACTTGTGTTTATTTTTGTATGACCAAGTTTTAAGTAGTAGTCCGATTTCAATTAATCTTTTTATCAGATAGCCTTTACCTTGAAATTGGTAGTATTTAAATTTAAAATAAAAATTCCATCCCTAAAAATGGGATTGAGTGTGTATGTTCAGTAGTTTTTGCGTCAACCCCTAATATACTATAGACAAGAAGGTTCGGAGACGTTTGTATACTCTAACAGCATAGGAGTTGTTTTAGGCACTTGTTTTTTTGTATATTCAGGGTACAGAAGCAGGCATTTTTATTTTTAAGTTTTATTTTAAAATATTATATAGCATTTTTAATGTTTGTAACAGGTTATCCAGAAAGAAAATGTAATCTAAAATCTAGCAGCAGGTCGGGCGGCACATTAAACGTTGGAGTTTTACGAGCAACACGAGCCAGCTCACGGCAGGAGCTTAAACATTAATAACATCGTGTCGCGATGAGATATGTTGCGAGATGTGACAGCGATCATGATACACAGGACATATCATATCTTATCATTCATATCATATCATTCTCTTTATCATCATCTTCAACCCAACGCATCGTCTCACTGCTGGGCACGGGTCTCCTCTCAGAGCGAGAGGCGTTAGGCTACAGTCCGCCACGCTAGCCTACTGCGGGTTGGCAGACTTCACACGCCGTTAAGAAAATCTCTCAGGCATGCAGGTTTCCTCGCGATGTTTTTCTTCACCGTTTAAGCGTGTGATAATTAATTTTATTAATACGCACGTGACTCCGAAAAGTCAAAGAGTCTTGGATTTGAACAAGGGACCTTTGATTGGCAGTCCAATGGTCATATCACTAGGATATTACTGCACCGGCTTAACCGCTAAACATCCGCCAATGTCCACGAAACATCATTATTGAGTCGACATAACCACCAAAGAAAGAACCAGCATGTTGGTTAAGAGTCGTTTAGTACACACATCATCATCCTTAATTAGCAAAAAAATAAATCTAAAAAAAGTACACAATCACAATTCTACGTACATTAGTAATGAATGCTGGGAAAATAGATATTAAACGTTATTGCTGGACACTAATGTCTAACGTTGCCGCTTATCTCCCCTCGCAGCCTCCCATTCGGCTTCGATAGATATTCGGATTATATGCCATTAAGTAGGCCGCGGACTGCACACTTAATATTAAGTAGTCGGTATGAGTTATTTTATAGCGCTACTTTGATAGATGATCGCCAAACATACGATCGCAATGAAATCAAATATTTGTATGGATTCAAGTGTCTATCTCAGATCAAATAAAAAGTTATGATGGAACTTTGCGAACAAAGAAGAGGCCGGTTAAAACTTGCCGTGTACAAACACAATTACACGCACTAACGGTATATGTGTATATACCGAAACTACGCCTTATCTTGTCAGTCGAGCAAAGTCGAGCTATCGCTACACGTCTATCATTCGTCATTCAAGAATTCAGGTTTTACTTTGTTTCATTAGGGTTATAATACAAAAAATAGAATGCAACACAATCGTGTGTTTGAATTTTTTTATTTATTATTTATTAATGCTTTATGCACCGTTGGTACAAAGGCGGTCTTAATGCCATAATGCATTTTCTGCCAGACAACCTTGAGGTGATGCAGAGATAATTAATAATACAGTAGTACACTCGTAGATCAAAGAGAAATTAATAAAATGTAGACTAAAATAAATTATATTAGATATACAATAAACATAAACAGATACATACACGTAATACATAAAATAATAAGATATATATAACTTATAAATATATAAAAATATGATACATATATTAGATAAGCAGATAGATCAATTCAAGACGATGAATCAGCCAAATTACAGTTGAATGTTTATATTTTCATGGTAGGTACATCTATTTACAACAGTTTATTTATGTATATTATATCTTGTATAACGTTCTATGCATATTATATTTTTGAGCTCTCGATATTTTGTCGCCGCTGAATACCAAATATTCTGTTTCTAATGTAAAAAAACAATCCCAGTTACTATGTCAGTTTGACAAAATAATATCTATTGCCGATATGAGACACCCCCCAAGTACGAGAGCGAATAGCTCTAGTACTTTATCTACATCTATAAACAGTAGTACCTACTGTTTGTAAATGTACACGTTCAGTGTCGTCTGAATACATACTCGTAGCATTTCTTCCGAGTCATTGGAGTGTAACTTGTTGCGTTTGCTTGTGTTCACAAATTGGCTCGAACTCGAATGATATGGAGGGTAACTATGAGTATTATAGTTTACGTACTAATGGTTCCATAAGGGTCGCTCTTTTATGATTCGTCGGCGCGCACGGAGTGTAACAAATGTAAACGTAATATGTATACATAACTCTAATAGATTTTGGGGAAGCTATATCCGAAAAAAAATAAACGAAGATAAACTAGTCTAGAATTGGGTTTATTCAAAGAAGAATAGCTTAATACAATTAACAGAAAAAATACTGTAACTTGTCTATGTAATTTGGAGCGCTGAAAGTATCGCTCACACAACAATGTTATCCGCGTAGTGCACTATTCTAATGAATCTTGAAGTCTCCCATTGTAAGCTTAATGTATTGTTCGGTGGCTATACACAGTCATACACTCACATGCTTACATAAAAGGCCTCAATATATTCGTGCCTTACAGTTCAATGGGTCGTATTTCAATACGATTGAAAATAAATGGTTGTTTGTTTATTTCGTTGGGTTGGTAAAATTTTAATAAGGGACATACATATATACGTATTTTTAGTAAATCACACAATAAACGTATGTTTTTAATAGTTAATTGGAGTATAATTAGACTGTCTATGTTATATATTTATTAACTGCAATTAGTATTTTAGTATTTGTTTAGTGTTTAAAAAGGCAATGACTGCATATGTAACAAACTTCGCTTGTACTTATTACTTATTGTATTACTGACTTGTGTAAAACTAGAGAATAAGAATGTATTATCTGTACTTATATGTATTATAAAGAGGTAAAGTTTGCGAGTTTATGAGGTTGGGGTGGAGTGGGTAATCTCTGGATCTACTGAACCGATTTAAAAAAAATATTTTACCAATAGAAAGCCACGTTATTTGTGAGTATTATACGCTATATCACCCAACGAAGTGGGCGTGAATCAGCTATTATTAGATATAGCAAATAAAGACATTTATCTCAATGACTATATAACAGCTTAGCCTTGCTTGTGAACCAATTGATCTTACTAACAACCCAAACCTTGTGAAACTTTCACGGGACATATTGTAAGTATATATACAGTAACGTTTTGTCGTGGACATTAAACACATAAACACGGTTTAAGTGCTATAAACGAGTGTTGATAGTGCATCAAGTTGTTGTCCGTCACTTACGACAGTCGTAACACTTGGAGCCGGCGCAGACACTAAGCAATGCTTACCTACTGGTATATGTCAATGTATCCAGGCTTCAAGGGTTTATTTAATTATTTCTGAATTTTTCATTATCTATTTATATTTATTCCCACTGCTGGGACACAGGCCTCCTCTTGGTGAGTGGGAGTGGGCCGTTATCCACTACGCGGGACCAGTGCATGTTGGTAGTCACTTGTCACATGTCTTGGAATTTTTGGTTCTAAGACGTGCCGGTTTCACGATGTTTTCCTTCACCGTATTGGGAGCATTGGTGATGAAATAATTTACACAAAGTAAAACGCCTGTCTGGGTTCGAACCTACGATCTACAATTTATAAGACGCGGGTGTTACCACCGCAGATTTATTCATTTATTTATTGCAAGGAAGATTAACAGACAAATAATAACGGTACAATAAAGAAAATACAAATAGTCCCGTGCCAATTACAAATCTTCACCAGTGAGTTATAAGTATGAGTAAACATGAGAGCTGTTAGGTATTATATGCTTATTTTATAACGAGAATTACAGTACAATAAACGTTTAGAATACAATGCTAGAGATGATGGTGTATAACAAAAAATAACTTAATTAAGAACTATTAACAAAGAAATCATTGGCTAAGAGCAAAGAGATTTATTGAGTCATAAATAAAACTGTAACCCTGTTAAGTTAATAATCTAATTATGACAGTAACATTACGGCGAATAAATAATCCTATTAATACTTAAAATCCATTTGATA
Source organism: Subacronicta megacephala (assembly GCA_958496365.1). NCBI lineage: Eukaryota > Metazoa > Arthropoda > Insecta > Lepidoptera > Noctuidae > Subacronicta > Subacronicta megacephala. The sequence goes on from OY292524.1 coordinate 14,404, forward strand.
TTCGGAACCGTAATTAATCCTTACATAAGCTGGGTAGCACGCAGATTCCTAAATCCTTTTAATATTACCTCAACGTTTCTCTGTAATATCTGCAGGCACATACTTATATATTATGGTAAGCCTGCGCACTTTGGTTTTATTATTCAATATAAATAACCAGATTCAATGTTAGCAGTAATATGTCGTCACCATGGAACTAGATTATCACTGACGTCATGCTTACGTAGTTAATACCGAATGTAAGATAGAAATACCTGTTCATATGTTCGCTTTAAGAGGAGTGTCCCTCGCGAACGCAACAATGTTGCACAGTTGTCGCTGTCTCTATCCCTCGCGATGCGAACGCGTGCCCGAGAGGAGAAACAACAACATTTTCACGCGTATTTCGTATGTTCCGAATTTTGGAGATTACTCCTATAATATTGCTAATATGTAAAAAAAAATCTTGTAAGAAAATATTCACTATATTATCTGGGTTTCCTTCGAATCAGAATGTTTCTGTATTGATACATTGTCGAGAAATACTAGCATAAAGTTGGGCCGTTTTTCAACGAAAATTGCCAATCTTTGAGCTCGTGTAACTTTTTAACCGTATATTGAAATGAAATTTTATATTACAGAAACACGTATATTAATGATAAGATTGTTACTGCAAAATTTCAATGACTTTCATTGTTTAAAATTCAAGCAAGGGCCAAACTGCGTTTGTATGGGGCGCGAAGCGGATACTATCCTCTTAAGTTATTAAAGGTTGGGCTTTGAGAGTGCAGTGATAGCCCACCGACCGTTGGGCTGCCAAGTCAAAGGTCTCGAGATCGAAATTATCACGCGCTTAAATAGTGAAGGAAAACTTTGTGGGGAAACCTGCATGTCTGATAGATTTTCTAGAGGGTGTGTGAAGTCTGCTAAGCCGCAGTAGTGTCTCGTTTTGAGAGGAGGCCCTTGCCTAGCAGTGGTTCAATGTAATGGGTAGATGATAATGATGAAAGGTTGAGCTTGCAACTTCTTTTGCAATACTCCTCCTTCCGTGGCCTACGCGTACAGGCAGCTAAGGGCTTTCTATTTTAATCACCACCATAATCCTCGCCAATATCCATTTAATGTTGTGACGTCATAAAGTTGATTTTAAACCGGTGTCATCCTTGAGACGATGTCGCGCCTTACATAGATATGATATTATGTGAGCTCGTAAACCGCGTGTATTGTGTCGCGTATGGCCGTAAAGGTCACGACTTGGATGGGTGGGCGGCGCGCCTCGAGTAACGAGCCGACGGACTGCTACATAAAGCGTTCACGTGAATTTTTTACTATCTGTGATATTTTTCTAATAAAATACGTATTTTTATACCAGTGCTTAAAATTGGAGATGAGGTTTTTCGTCACACGAATGGTTTCACGGTGATAAAATAACAAGTAAATTCTAATATTTTGAAGTTACATACAGATATGACTATCTCTCACTTCAGATATTCCAAATAGACTTATGTACGTACCCCAATAGCCTAACACACACTTACACCCAGTGTGCATTCCAGCCTAGAGCGGCAGATTTCCGTTCAAGGTAGCGTTACAAAAAATTTGTATGGCCTCCTGGCGGAAAATATCTCAATCCGGCAATGCTATCGCAATTATATCAAGTGACGGTATTTGGAATATCTCTCAAAACAAAGTGTCAGTGATCATTATTTCCTACAGTTAACATGATAGTTTTGTTTCTTGTATCTAAGCTAGTTTTCAAAATATAGCGACGTATGGTAACTGTTTATGTGTTCAACGATGCTCGTATACTAAAGCCACACTAGTTAAGAACGAGATGCGAGACTTTCAATAACTGCGTATATTCCTATCAAATATCGACGTCGTGATTGGCGTAGTAGCCGGAAGAATTATTTGAAGATATTTTAAAATAAAACAAGAGAAAAATCCTTGCGTAGTGTATTTCTAATGTTTGAAAGAAATAATGTTTTACGTTATAGAAAGTCCAAAGAAAAAAACCGGCCAAGTGCGAGTCGGACTCGCGCACGGAGGGTTCCGTGCCATTACGATTTGACGTATTAAAAAAAACTACTTACTAGATCTCTTTCAAACCAATTTTCGTTGAAAGTTTACATGGTAATGTACATCATATATTTTTTTTAGTTTAATCATTCTCTTATTTTAGAAGTTACAGGGGGGGACACACATTTTACCAATTTGGAAGTGTGCCTCGCGCAAACTATTCAGTTTAGAAAAAAATGATATTAGAAACAATATCATTTAATCAATATCATTTTTGAAGACCTATCCATAGATACCCCACACGTATGGGTTTGACGAAAAAACATTTTTTGAGTTTCAGTTCTAAGTATGGGGAACCCCCAAAATTTTCTGTTTTTTTCTATTTTTGTGTGAAAATCTTAATGCGTTTGACAGAATACATCTACTTACCAAGTTTCAACAGCATAGCTTTTATAGTTTTAGAGAAAAAAATCTGTGACATACGGACGGACAGACAGACAGACAGACATGATGAATCTATAAGGGTTCCGTTTTTTGCCATTTGGCTACGGAACCCTAAAAAATACTATTAATTGGCTCTTTCCGATACGATTCGCGCGCTTTTAATTCCAGATCGGCACCGGACGGCCAATCCGTAGATTTTTTATCCCGGAAACTTACTATGTCTTATTGTCACAGTATGCGCACGAGACTCAATATGATATGATGCAAAACTATTCATCAGCCCCGTACGATGCGGAGCATACCTACTTACGTATAGGGTTAAAATTGTAATTCATTGCGTGCCCACCCCCGGGACCAGTTTATCGCTGAGCCGAGTACCTAAACATGTCGCTCTGTGTGTAGGGTTGTCAGTACTCAAATTCCATCCTAGACTAGCTAGGTATAGAATTCCTGCACATAAACTTTCTATTCTATTATGTTTCCGAAGGTTTTTGTGTGAATTCGGAATATTTCACTCGCACACCAGATTGTAATGTACTTTCAGTTTGAAAATCTTGACTTTAACAGAGTTCCAGAAGTCAGTGCCATAGCCTAATCGAATTAAGCGAGATACTTAGATATGAATTTTTTTTTTATACCACTAAGGTGGTAAACCAGCATACGGCCGCCTGATGTGGTGATCGTAGCCTATGGATACCTGCAACACCAGGGGTATCACTCGCGCGTGGCGGACTGCAAGGAAAAGGGAAGGGAAGGAGAAGAGGAGAAGGAAGGGGACTGAGGGAGGAATTGCGCTTCATAATCATAATTTTATAAGGCAGTAGTGGAAAGACCCTTTTTAACTCCTATCCAAACTGACGTCTTCAAAACAGTACCAATTTGGGGAAAATCATACGAATAGCAGCCCTAACTTTGCGTTTACATATTGTGGGATGTTCCTGTTCCAGATCCACGGATTCTCCGTCAATGAAGGCATAGGTTCACGAGCGGCGGGCGCACATCACGTCAAAGTGCCTACTAGATAAAAACCGAACGAAACTAGTTTTCATGACAGACTTTATGACAAGTAAGGATTTCGCTGTGAAAGATAGCGCCGGATAAACTGATTCAACAGACTGATGTAATATTATTCCGTAGAGTGAATAGCGTTGAGTTCTCAGATGCTGGGAACACTCTTTTAATTTTTAAAGGCTGTTATCACTATAATGTACCAGTGAATAATGTAACACCTTTTATTTTAAAAGAGTGTCCGTGGAGTTATTTGCTGGATTCTTCGCCATAGGATCAACTTTTAGGAACTGTGCAACTAGAGTCATAACGTTTCATAAACGCTTGTAAAAGTTTATTTGAAATAAAAACAATTGAAAACTGTCAAAACTCTGAAAATCTGCTATTGCTAGTAAATGAATTGCTTTATCTCAGTGTGTTGTTGTACCCACAATCCGACTGGTCGACACTGGTTCCCCTACATTTCTAACTACTAACTCACTAACTCGTAACCAATAACATCATTAGTTCAAGCGACCGCTCATAAAGGTGATTGACACTCGCAATTAAATGATAGAGGTCGACATGTTAAATAATTGAGTTTAATCTTAGATTCTATAATAAACTACGGTTATACGATGATGAAGGATTATGTATCAGGTCGTAGTGAGTAGTTTTAGTGTCTCCTTTCATTAAACATTTATAGACGTCATAATGTTAACCCCTCATCACCAGCATGGTTGGGAATGTCAATAGGGTTGCTAGAGCTGTATAATGTCATTACTAAATTGTTATGTTAGGCATATTTTATGTAGATATAGAATTAAAATAGCTTATAATGTATAACGTTTAATCCCTAGTATTAAGGAGTATCTCGAGGTTTATTTTTAATTTATGGATAGGGGAGCTCGATATGATTACTTCTGTTTACTATTCATATTATTGATATTATATGACGCACTGTGGAAGTAGTATGGTAGCTTATGCCATGAACGCAGCTTGTCAGTCTTAATCGTAACAACAGACTTTCTTTGAAACTATGATCAGAAAAGTGGGTCGAATGTTTTAGTTCATTTCAATTACCATTACTATTGGTACTTTTGAACTTCCTAAAATGTAAATGTAGCAGTTTCAAACAGTGAGTTTAATCGAGAAAAACCGGCAACTAACTTCAAAGAGACTCCTTTTATTTTTATATAATTATTGACGACATTTTTATTTTAGGATATTGTTTTAAGTGCAATTTGACGTTAAAGATAAATTCAATGTAGTAGGATTTATAAGCTATTCACGAGCATGACGTGTGTTGAAGGTATTATACCACTTATGCTAACATAAAAAAATAAGTCAATATTTTCTGGCGCACCAGCGTGGCGGCATCGGTGTTAGTTGTCGGGTAAGCTGACCCCCAATTAATTAAGTGTGGGCAATTACCCTCGCCTGCCCCCGCATGACTCTGCGGCTTATCTGTTCCCTGCGATGTTCCCTTTATTGCTGTTCCGGATTACAGCGGCATTATCAGCTTTCGTACCCGGCTTTTTTGGGATACGGCATGTTACCCGACAGACTCAAGATTGCCTCGGGGTTACGATAAGATCTTGCCTCATACGTAGAGTTAAATGTATTAATAGTATGATCCAGTGAATCCTAGAAAGGACACAGTTTTGACAGAGCGCCAACATATAAAAAAATAATGTACGTGTCAATAAAATTAGATACATTGTTGTTGTTAATGTATTTAAATCCATTAAACCATAACACCGGGGAATAAAGAATCATCTGTATAGGTGCTAAGATACTCTGTCTTTGCTTTCTGCATTAGTCATAAATTAATGTAACATTTGTAAGAGAACTTAAATTGTTCTTGGATCACTATAATTGTCGAGAAGACCGCCTCATCAATCAATTCGTAAGTTAACCGTCGAGGCAGGTAGATTATGCTTACAGAGACAACACTATGCAACATGATATTACAATCAAAGTGAAAGAAAAGGACAGCAGTAATACTCACACTTCGATGGCCTTGTTCCAGTTGATGACGTACCCGGAGAGCGCGAACGTCTCGATGTTGACGACGTGCACGTTGCCGCGCTCCGTGCCCACGTGGATCCACTTGGACGCCAGCGGCAGGTGCAGGCACGTGATCCTGTAACATACGCCACCGGTCAGCACCTATCAAGGGACACGACATGTGGAGGTCTCAGATCAAATAAAAAGTAAAGATGGAACTTTGCAAACAAAGAAGTAAAGCCGGCTGAAACTACGCCATGCCGTGTACAACACACAATTGGACGCACACACGTATACCGAAACTATCCCTTATCTTGTCTATTGAGCTATCGAGCTATCGAAAGCTCGACTGACAAGATAAGGCGTAGTTAACTAATACATGTGTGCGTGGAACTGTTTGTTGTAGAAGGCATGGCGTAGTTTTAGCCGGCCTCATTTCTTTGTTTGCAAAGTTCCATCTTTACTTTTTATTTGATCTGAGGTGGAGATATCAACACCACATATTTGTTCCATCGTCTATTATGTACGACGTATGACATATCAGGAGATACAAAATGTTTATGTACTTAAATGAGCATATTTAATCTCTTTTCTGTTTTCGTTAATATTTGTCATTGATATTTAAAGCGGTGACGGTAAAGTGTGTGCCAGTTCGACACCTACCCACGTACTACCGACGTGCACCAATATAATACAAGCTTTTAGCTTAGTAAGAGGGGGTAACAAGAATACTAGTAATGTGCGACCCTCAAAGCTAGTAAATTAAAAAAAAAAAAAAACCAAGGACTCGCACTTTAGTCGGCTTTTTTAAAACCACTTATTCAACATCTGCTAGCTAAAGTCAGTATCCTCATTCATTGATATGCAAACGAGTAAGGATATATAATATTTTTATTTTTAGGATGTATTTTTTAATTGGAGCCTGGGGCATCTTACTTTACAAACATTTCCCAAGCAATAAAATTCTAAAAGTACAATCGTTTGCATAGTATATCTAATTTGAATGAACACTGCAAACATTACTTGCTCTAGACTTGTCTTTAAATCCCATAAATATGAAAACGAGACAATTGCAGCATCCTGAATAATTCAAGCGCTGATCTCCTGAATGTATTCACAATCTGCAATATAAAAGCCGGTATCAATATGAAAATATAGACGCTTTTCAGCTTTCAGGGCACTCAAGAAACCACAATGTATACAATGAACTGACCGTGGTATGTGAACTCAAAGGATATTGTGTATGTATTGTCATATCTATTCATGACTGAATAAAATGTTATGATACACCTACTGACATTGTATTGGTCCTTGACCCGACACCTGCCTATTGTGATCCAGCGTTTACAAATCTCGTAAAGCCTTTGTTGTTCGATAACATGATTAATATCGAAAGGGTATACGATTTCAGGGTCTAACATAACTGTTATTGTTCCGTGTTAAACACTTTATATACATATATATTGCAGCATGAAGCAAGCAGAATTCACATTGAATACTTTCAACACATTACTACTTAAAATAACGCTTTCAAAGGTTTATGTTGGCTTATATTTTTGTAGACAAAAAAGCTATAAGCGAACCAAATTAACATTGAATTCTCCAAATACGACTATATGTAGAGACATATATGTGTGTAAATTGAACGAAATTGCTAGCTAAACCTGCCTGCTAAACAAAACATATTAATTTTTATGTCAAACAGTAAAAGTTTATCTAAACGGCCAAAGCACACAGATGACAATATCAAATAAGTAAGTACAGAAGTACCACACAGAGATTACAAGAGCAAAAATGTACGACACGTAGAAAAATATCTCAAATACTGGAGCTGCAAACGATTCTGTATCTTTAGTGAGCTACACAAGATACAGAATTGATTAGCCTCGTGGTCTAGCAAGCCTGCATAAGTACTTACTTATAAATAAGAACTTACAAGTGAGTAAAATATGGGTCTGACGGTGTTTTGGGTTCCTATATAAAGTGGACGTTTATCCTTCTGTACCTAGTTGGTGTTGTCAGCTACCCGGCAGGTAGGCGCCAGCATCTCTGCCTACCTTGTAATGTGGGTCGCTGATAAAGTCCAGCGCTTACACTTTTTAATTAACCCTTTACGTGGGCGATCTCGGGTGCGTACCGTTTGGAGAGGGCCAATGAGGCTTCAGCCACTTATTCTATCGTTTTTCAATACTTGCTAATTGATTTTTTACTGTTTTTGGGAAAATTTAAGATAAAACGGGACATAATTTTATAATTACAGCAAGAAATTATTTTAAAATCGTGTTGACTTCGGAATTTTGGGTTTACTTGACTAGTCGACATAAAAAATATAACATACATAGGTACGTACCTATGTATGTAATGTATGTTTTATTTTGTATGTAGACTTCGGAATTTTGGGTTTAAGAATAAGAAAAATAATAAATTTATTACTCAAAAATAATAACATTTCAGGTTTACTTGTTGGGATTGGTTGTTTTCTCCCATTTTACACAGAGTACTGTAGTTTATGGTGCGCACTAAACTAATTTGTTAAACTTTAAGTTAAATAATACTTGACTTAACTTGGGGTAGCAAAATAAGTTCCCTTGAATAGCTTAACGGAGAGGGTTTCATATCTTCCGATGGTTAGGTTGGGTTAGATTAATCGTTAGTCTATTGCTAAAACATCTCGGTATTCTTAAACAATATCAAATATGGTAAATATCTACAACGAATAACATAATACAAGGCATGCACAAATTGAATCTAGTTGTGTGTCATCCAACGTAATGCAGTGTTCTGATTGGCTACAGCATGCTGTGTTCCATTGACATGCATTTAAATGTCGGCTGCAGTGCCTGCAGTGTTCGACTTCATGTGTGTTGTTTTTCCGAAGTTTCAATATGTTGTGTGAACATACTTGCCTCAGCAATGTTCGAATGTAAACAATGATTATTTTACTAAAAACTATTTTTTTTGGCGTCACAGCGTCTTTGAGTTATTAGGTCTTCTTAACTTTGTATAGTGTTATAATTTTGAGTACTTTGTAATGAGGAGCTGACTTACGTATTTAGTCAATAGTGACAGGTGTGTGTAGATATACTCGTAGTATGAGTTTATGTATGTTCGAATAATGTTAATCCAGCGGCAACAATTCGTGCGAGTGCATGCGTGTCCGTGCGAGTGCGTGCGAGTGCATGCGTGTCCGTGCGAGTGCGTGCGACACCAACCTAACACACACTCACCCCTTTATTTCGTTAGTCGATAGTGAGTGTTGGATGCGTGATCTGTAACAGCGCAAAATGTCGCCTCAACTATGTGCACATGTGAGACGAATGCTCAATGTATGCTCAATGCTATGTTAGACCTATGCTAACATGTTGGGCGCAACAATTGTGATGATATTTCTCGTATTCTCGTACATATTTTCTTAGTTAACTTAGATACTTAAGTAATTCAATTTGTCGAGAATACTGTCTCAAATGCAAGCAGGTAGGATTGTAAAAATGAATTTTAATATAGAAATGGCTAATTTAAAAATATTTCACGATTCATTTCAAAATATATAAATTGTTGCACCCAAAACTATGGAGTGCTAGACTATTCTAGCCTAGTTCTAGTTAATAACATAAAATGCATACCAATCACGCTTATTTAACAAATTAGATTATATATAATATAGTACATAGTTGACATAGTGCTCAATGTGCAGCAAACATTGCTATACGCTCGCATATCAACGTCAAGATTAATAAACTTTCATAGTATGATTATTAGACTAAATAAAAAATATTGACGATCATAGCAAAGTATATGGCAACATTTATATAACGATAAATGCAATAAAACTCCTCTTTATTGTAGAAAACATCGTTAATTATACAGATATTTTTAATGACAAGGTCTTAACACATAATAAATGAGTGGGGGAGTGGCATATTTTCTAATTATTCATTATTTATGACAAAACTGACGAAGGAAAATGTTCTAGGTGAAAGCGTACATAACCTTGAATATATATATATATTTTTAATGAAATTTACTTCAAAAATATTTCAGTACCTATTTTAATGGACTACGTACTGAGGCAGTCAGAATGTATAATATAATAAGTTCTTTAAAAATCTTTGGAGTTGAAACTCCATATAATCACAATATGATTTACAGACGCAACGCTAGACATTGCCAGTCCAGTTAATATTAAAAGTAGCCATTTTTGCCCAGCAGCTCTCATGCCTAATATCACCGTTCATATTTTTACAAAATAAAATATTTCACCCCATTTATCTATTTAACATCACCCATAACGACCCTCCGACGCCAAACGCTTAATTAGCGTTCATTAGAGCTTCCCATTAATCAGAGAGTCGCAAACGAGGACTTCGCCTTAAGTAATTACTGAACTGATATAATTGATAGAAGGGTTTTGACATTATAGCAGGGTTCATTAACCTGAGGCTTGAGATCATGTGCAGTTTTTTTTATCAGCCCGGTTGGTCTCACTGCAGGGCAAAGGCCTCTAACTGCCTTCCATTCCTCACGGAATTCCTTATGTGCAATTATACAATTAAAAAAAATAAAACTATAAAATTAATGAAAGCTTCGAACAAAAATCTTGGCGGATGGATCACATTTAACCCATTTAATTAAGTGCCTAAGATGAATATAATGTCATCAACATATCAACCATTAAATTATCATCGTATCAAGTTATAAAATATGCAAAAGGTTTTGCTTCCCTGGATTGGTCGTAGATCCCGCACTAGTTGCGCGAGTGACGTCACGTAGCGTGTGATTCAACCATTGAACCAGCGGATTGAAGGGATTTACTTCATGTAAGATGGATGTTCTGACATGGCTCTACATTGACAGTTGGTCTATCCGTTCGCGTCTTTGCAATTAAGCTTGTATAATATTATGTACAAATAGTAATGACAAATCACAAGCCCGGACAAGCTAAACTTACAACTGCCCATCAATATTCCAAAACGCTCGTTAAGCTTTCAATCACCAAAACTAGGTATTATTTTGTAGTATCTTCGTCTCAAGTCAATAAATGACTTCAAAATGATAAAGACAAGCTCTAACCTTTTTGAAATAAGGTCCATAATATTTATTCGTAATGAAGTATTTCTAGCATCGGTAAGTTATTAATGCCGGTTCAAAAAGAGAAGAAGAAGTATGTTGAGGAACAGATTGGAGTGCCTCAGGGAAATCATTAAAGTGGAATGTTGAGTTACATACATTAAATAATTCACGACTCTTTTCGAACATAAAAATAAAGTTTTAATTTATTAAATCCTCATTTTAGGGTTTTAGAATTAACATAACATAGCATCATACTTGTATTCCGCGAAGGGTTAGGCAGAGGTGTGCACAAATTTAGATTCCAAGTTGCTACTGAGACATTTATAGACAAATTCAATAACACTTTGGTCGTCCTGGGAATCGGACTCAGGACCTCTAGTGGAGCAGTTGCGCTTAGAACCACTACACTAATGAGGCGAATTTTTAAGAGGTTTTATAATTGTTTGATTTAAAATAAGAAAACACATGGGTAATATGTAAAGTTTAGGTTTCCTACAGATAATTCTTGAAAATACATACCTATTACAAGTCTGCCTTCATCAATCTTGACTCAACAGTACGCAATTTCAAGACATAATACACCTACCAAAGCCTGATTGCTGTGTCTACTAGACACAAACCTCCTCCTCCTTTGTAAACACAACACGACACAGTGGCGCCTCCAACACAATTGATTGCTATGTGTTGAAACCCGTGTGGCGGTAGTTGGAAAATATTGTATGCGAGGGCGATTGTAGGAAGAAAATTGTTTTCCTTTATGAGAGTATGTACCTGCTGGGATGGAGCGTGGGTATGTAATAACTATACTCCTATCCTGTCATAACTATATCCTTTAGTAGATAATTTCGTTTCTCAAAATATTTTACACAAAACAGGTATTTTCAAGAGGTATCGCAGTTTTCCATAAACTCGATATGATGTTGGTGGGTGAAACACAGCGAATTCTGCCTACATCTAAACGGAGATACTAACAATAATATGGAATAGATGTGTGTTAGTTCAATAACCATACACCAAAAAACTTGAGCCAATAATTAAACGCGTAATCTCATTGACAGTGTTAATAAGACTCCAAATTATGCGCTCCGTAAATAATATTAGATTACGACAGCGTGTCACCCAAATACTAGGTGTCCACTTCTACTGCCGATCCACTTGTCTAACGATGGCTCGAGTTTCAAAGCGACAAAACATTCCCGTTGCCATGACAACGCCCGCCGTGTAATTAGTGCGCCCCAACGCCCTCTAGTGATGAATAAAACAAAGCAAATAATAACGAGCTTCGAAGCTACTGCTGATTTATTAGGAACAAAGTTTACTTGTAAATTGTCCACTAACTACGCAAATTTCGTTTCAATATTCACGAGCGATTCCAATTATTTTCTGTTTATTACGACGACTAGTTCTTCTTTGTGCAATTTCCACATGTAGTTCACCCAAAATATGCGGATGGACAAATACAGACTAAAGTAAATAAAGAACAGCGCCGGAAAGGAAATGTTGCCAAACGAGCGGCGACAAATGGAAAGCGAACATCGGCCGGAAATGAGGAGCGACCTCTAACGACCACGTCTTGCCGTCACACTGAATCCGCCATTACATGTCTTCCTTTACTAGTCTAGAATATAAGTTAATATGGCACAAAAATTCTGGTCACGACTGTCCCCAATCAGCGGGGTCAAAGGGACCGTCGGCGGCGACGGGTTGGCTATAATTAGAGTAATTAGCGTTCTGTATGCAAACAGTCGGCCGATGCAAATGTTGTTTGAAACGGCAGAGCCGCTCACCAGTGATTTAGTTTTTATTTGGTGCTGACGGCTGAATGGACCACTTTGTGACATTTGCATGCGGACAGACAGACGCTTTTGTTGATTAATGAAACGTCCGAACGCTAAGGATTAAAGTTTTCTTTGTTTTGTAATTTTGCACGCCCAAAGCTGACGTTATATTCAAAAGAGTAGCTAACGATTTAAACTTTTTGTGGTTGGTAAATGTGTATCGTCAATATTGCAAAACAGTTACTATTAAAGTTGTTTTTCTATTGTATTCGTTACCTCACTTGTTGTTTTCATAAAGTTACAAATAATAAAGAAAATAATACAAACAAACGTACAACAAAAACTCAAGCTCAAACAATGATATTAATCGCCGGAAAACAAAGGAAAAAAAATCGTCGCCATAACAGTTAACAGATGGCGCGCACCCATAAAATTATCCAGAACTAAATAATGACAGGGGAATAAATCACTTCGAGTGGAAAGAAGTACTACCCGGCGCCAAGAGACGAGGGGGAAGGATACCAGGAGGAATGGAGGGTAATAAAAGTGGTAAAGTTGTAATTGTGACAAACAGATACGCGCCCGGCGGTGGCCAACTAGCTCTTGACTCAGAATGGGTTCAACTCAACACTCATAAAACTGTCCAAGTTTGTAATTTGTAAAGAAGCTTACCGTATCTCAATGAGGTACTAAAGTGTCACTTAAATGTGATAACAGCTTTTTGTGCTAAACTTTAAGTTGTGTTCAGTTTGAGTGTAGAAGTTCCTACTTGGCAAATTAAATGTACTCGACGATCGATGATTTGTGTGATTTTAGATCATCATAAACTTAAAACTTACCTCTGATTTTTCATTTATTAAGATGCCACTAAACACAGTATTATATTTTATTCATAGAAGAATCAATTTATGATACTGTTACGTACTTACATGTAAAAAATACGAACAAACAAAAAAGAAACAGTACATACTTAGTGTATAGGCTTTAACTGTTTTAAAGGACAGGCGGCCTCGTGGTCATTGATCAAGTCTTTAGGACACGTTAAAACAGGAGTAAACTACTTGTTTTTTTATGGGATAACTCGGAAAGGAGCAGGCTAGCTACCCGAGGGTAAGTAGTCGTCGCCGCTCATGAACAGGAAGGAGGAGGAAGGGGACTTAGGGAGGAATTGGGGCTGCGACGCTCCATACTCACCGTACGAAACAGTATGCAAAGTGCTACTTGACGTCGATATTCTGTAGGAGGTTAGTAGTTCCGGTCATGCTGGTCAGGCCGACTCATTCATGCTGTAGGAAGGCACTACTACTACTAAACTACTCCTACTGATGTTGTCCTTACCTTTCTCTCTGGAATTTGAGGGAGTGCAGTCTCTGGGGGAACTTCTGTCGGAAGGTCCAGAGGTGCAGCTGGTCGTCAGCGGTGGCGGTGACGAGCGCGCCCTCGTTGACCAGGAAGCGCGCGTGCAGCACCGCCTCGCCGCACTCGTGGCGCACGTGCACGTCCACGCCAGGCCGCCCTAGACTGGAGGACTCGTTCAGGAATATTATCCAGATTTGTATGTCATCAACATTTACTGACAAGTTCTTAACCACTAAGGTGATTACGAAATTATATTTCTGCCGGATAATTCGAATTTTGTGGATAAACAAATGGAATAAGCATCAAATTCAGGTGTTACAAATTACTGCCATATCACAGTTTGCAAATTTGGAATTTGGAAGTTAAAGAAGATAAAATAAGAAATAATTCGTGTGATATTTTTTTGTGATTTTATAAATATTCTTGCTTTTTATTCCTTTTTCTTTCTTAGACGCTGCATTATCTGACAGATGGTTCCATTTTAAAATTAAGAATCGACTAATTATAATGTGCACCTTTTTGTTCCTACTTTAACTAATCATTCCCACTATTAACATCCCCAGCCACAATTTTTGTGTAGCCACTTTACGTATTGTGCACGACTGCCTGTCGGACGGGCAGTAAGTAACTGCAACAGCGGGCATTAGCGCGCTCGGCTGACGACCATTTCACTAATGCGAGTGTGCGAAGTACCCGGACAATGTGCACGTCACTATGAGTAAAATGGCGACATTTTAGCGTTAGGAATGTTTGATTGCGTACATATAGTTGAATGATTAGGAGTTATGTTTTAATAATAAAGCTATTTGAAGTAGTAACTGTTCATTGATATCTACGGCTACGTAGTACAGTATATACACTGCCAACCAAGGACTTCCTTCCGAACACCCCAGTGTATGGTAAAAATAAACAATACAATACTTATACATGTTTATTCGCCCATGGTTCCGTAACAGGTACTAGTTTGTTAATAAAGTTGAGGCGGGACTCAGAGCGAGGCATCGAAGCCTTTGTGTGAGTTTCGTTAAGCTTGAACTCGATATAATAAATGAGAGGGGTCTGATGTGTTGCCAACACGACCAAATTAAAGTCCCTGTCGGATGGTGAATTAATAGGAGTTTCCCTAATTAACTAAACAGCTTTGTTATAGACTTAGATAATGTTGACTTTGTGTGTTTTTAATGCAACCTTTAAATGGCTTAGATCCCATTTATTTTATCCATAATGAGTTCTTTTCACATACCTATCAGTAGATAGATACCGGGTATGTACTTCATGTATGTTTGGTAGTATGATGTAACTTCTTAGTAATATTTCACGTCAATTGCGTTACAAAACAGAACAAAGTTGCATATTCACACTAAAATTAAGACTTATATGAGATAATCCACAATAACGGTTTCTTAAAGTGAGGTGATGGACCAAGTCATGAGAGCCAGGCGCCAGGTCCACAGCTGCTTGGTTTACTCTTGACATATAAAAAAAACAAGTAGGTATGCAGTTATTTACGCATAGTTTGTTTGACACCGAACGTGAACACACTGATATGCAAGAGGTCTGATGGATTTTTTAAACTCCTACCTACCTTCATTTCTACCTTTTGTCTCAATAAGTTCTTAAGGATCTGAGTAAACTCGCGGCCAACAATTTGTAATTTAAAAATAACTACTTACAGCATAACAATTATTGTTTCACAAGAAATATGAAGCTTAATAAAATTAATAATAAACCATTACTTAATTGAACTAATAATTTAGAAATGTTGATGCTGACTGTGCCACGCAAGCGCCTTTCATACTAAGCCTACGATTCATATGTTTAATTATCTTCAAACATGGCGGGTGCCGCAACTGTTTTGCTGAACATTAGGGCAATTAAAAATTTACTACCCGCACGTGTGCCTTCAGCACTTAAATATGTATATGTTAATGAATGCTCAAGTTTCGTATATAGGCCGTACCGCAACGTATATACCATGATAATATTTAGGTTGTGAGAAAGGGATGGTGCTATTTAAACTGTAGAGCACCATCCTTCTTAACAACATAAAAATTGTATCGCGTTGGTATTTCTAGTATGTAGTTATACTTATTATAGAAATTGAAACGCTTAAACCTGGAAATAGAGAATCGAAAATTATATCGGTTAAAAATGAACATGATTGTGTTTTGAAATTCTAGGTCAAAAAAGATACTACTTATAGTCAATATTTATCTTTTTATCCTAAAGCTTAATTCTTTGTTATTTTTTATTACATAACGTTGATGTGTAACACTGTACTTGACGACTACATCCCCAACAATCCCCGACAATATTGTCCAAGAAAATGATATTAAAAACAGTGTTTATTAAAGTAAAATTGAACTATAAATATTATTAAAAGCTCGTTTATTATGACATCATACTTCGAAAGCTCTAGACACGCGTCAGACGATCGACAGCTGATAATTAAAGTAAAGACTAATTAAATATCAATATTATTTCACAATTTTGAATGAGCGTTGTTTGAAGCGGTGTCTTGAGGCGAGTTCGTAGATTATTAAAATTATTAAAACGCTGCTCAGAAAATTTACTTTATAAAATATTCATTTCAATTAGACCATTATTACAGGTATTTTCAAATGTTAAAACTAATAGTATGGTGCCAAACAGTGGGTGTGACGTCAGGAGTTGGAGAACTTTACATACGGCTAGGGCGAAGTGAACATTAAACTTGTAAAGTAACTAAGGTATCTCTAATTTCATAATTAAACCTTAATTTCATCGTTTCTCTTAGTCAAGGGATTTTGAACTTTATTGGAGAAATAGGAATAAAATCTTATTTCAAATGCGAAATAACCTACCTATATAAATTATATTTGAGTAATTTATAACTGTCTCAGTCTATCTAAACCTTTCGCTAATGACAGTTTGTAACAAACCAGACTAAATTGTATTTAAATGAACATTTCAAACTTGCTATTTCATAACTCATTTATTTTGATGTCAGCAAACATTACTGTTTCTGTTTACTTATTAGGTATCATGTTAGAGGAGCAGTTTTATTGTGATAACATTTCAAAGTTTAACCTCTTTTACTTTTGATTCGCACCATTGCCTATACGAAAATAACTTCCATAAAACTTAATAGTTTAAATGATTTCTATTGTTATTTAGCAATGCAATAAATGAGTTACTCACTGCCAGGAGTACACCCATATGTTCTATAAATTCTTAAAAAAAATTACATCTCAATAAAAACCATAAAAGTGAGTTCTATTTTTATAATCCTAGTCGTATTTTACATTATTGTACGTGATTCCGCCATTGTTATCTGCGTTTCCCGCCATTAAGGCTTCAACAAGGCCCGCCAACATTTTATGTAGGTTTATTCTTATTATCTAATGGCTCCTCTGTTATGATAATTTCGGCATAATTTTAGGAGAAAATTGTGATAAATAGCTGTTGAGTGAGTAGGCCATAGAATTTTAATTGCCTTTTATGTAATTATTGTGGCGGTTTACTTCTTGGTTGTTGTTAATATTAAATTTAACTGTAAATACTAATGAAAACGTCTGTTTTATTTTTTATATCATTCATATTTTTGAGCTTTTAAAACACGTACAAATCGCACAATTCATGATCGCAATCATACTCTCGCTCGCTTATTATAATATATTATGGTTCTTTATGGAATTACAGAAACTTAGGACCATTTTCTTTTCACCTGTCGATTGAGGCCGATTACTGGTCCTAAAGTATGGGACGTGCCTAAGACCCTGATCCTTCATAGAATTGATGTAGTGAAAAAAGGTCAGAAGTAATTTAATAAAAGCGAAATAGAATCTGAGGATCCTTATGTAAATTTATGAGTCAATTGTGAACTGTTATCGGCAAAGAACTTGCCTTTGAAGCAAAACGGGATGAAATATTTGTAGTTCTTTACTTTGAATTTTCTTGAAGCCTAAGAAATATCGTTTGTCCAATTGACCTTTACATTTAAAATATGTTATGTATATTCAGTTCGTCGATAAAATTTCATGAATTAAATTACGGACAAAAGGACCATTCTGCGGACTCATTCTCAGGATTTACACAGCACAGTATGGGGTTTCTGTATCACTTTATTTGATAATTCAATCATAATCATCATTAGCCTATACTCGTCATATTCTGTTAGTTTTCACTACACATGGCATTTTACATAACGCTTGCCTAAACGCTATGACAATAATATATACCTGTATTATATACTAAATAAAACTGTCGTACCGTTATCACATAATTTGGTTGCTGTCACTGGTCCTATGTCAACGTATTTAGCGGCGGCGGCTTCGGGTCGAAAACATACAAGATCTGGAACTTTAGAACTAGTTTAGGCTGCGACATAAATCCGGATTACGCGGGAGTTTCAATGTGTGACAATTTTCACGCTGAGCGGATGGAAAGGACAAACAAAGTGTTGGCAAATTTATGGGCCTGCGAAGTTATTAACGATCGGGAGTCAGGGAAAGAGCTGCGAGTTTTATGTGACTGAAAAATTGTGTAATCATTGCCCATCAATATCTTCAACCAAGACAGATGCTGGTGGTGGTTTACATGCTTCAAGTTTTCAGAAAATTCGCTTCTAGACATTCCACAATATGGAAAAACTAAACCTATACTATACTAGACTACTAAAGTTTGATAAATGGCGATAAAAACCATAGAGAAGTAAGTAGTCTGTTTCCAAAATGAGTGAATAAAGTGCAGCCCTGTCAGCTCGCATCGACAAATAAAAAATTGTAAAATGAGACAATTTAATGTAATGTACAGTAATACAGGCGGAACTTATTTTTGTTAATCTAAGTTTAGCTGTACCAAGTTTTAAGCTTTAGAAACATGTTTGGGGTTGTACAGAGCGGCTCACACTTGACCGTTTCTGAACTTTTATTACGATTCATGGTTTACGAGCGAAACTTTTTGATTTATTGTAGAAAAGAAAATTATACTTTCATTGACTTTGTTCTTTTAACACAACTTGTTAGACGGGACGTTCCTTTTGTTTTAATTAAAAAGTAATTTAACGGGCGGATCGCTCCGGTTAGCCCCGGACAAAACCAGTTTAAACCGGGTCCATTCAATGATACAGTCGGTGTTGCCACGTTACGTGATTAAAGTTTTGTTTTAGTTGGGAGTTGGGAATTTGGTTAATTACAGGCAATGTCACTACACGCTAGCCTATAAGTAATTTTTGCAATAAAATTGTAAACTGGAGTAATATTACTATATAAAATAGGTTATTATTAAATAAATTGTTTTGTATTAGTTAAAAGTCAACAGATTTACGACACAGCTCACCAGGTAACCCTAATACTTCAACGAATGACAAAACTTATATTCTAATTAAATTACTGCTTAATTATATTCAACGGTTAAAGTTTCCATCTCCTGAACAAGATGATTTAAATTTATTATTCCAAAAACACCCGGTGACGTTTGTATGTATCGTTTCGAGATTACAACGCTTTAAAACCGTTCAGGCCACTCGACGCCACCGCGGCGAGGGTACTAAAAATATTGTTTTCTCTACCATTTCCCTCACATTTATTTTACGATACCTACATAAAAGGCGCCCTGCTGTGAAATTTTATTAAAATCGCTAACAAACCAAACGGTCCCTTGACATTGTGACTAAATTACTGAGAAAAAATATTACAGAATTACGAAGCCAACAATTTATTTATTTCGTATTCAATATTAAAAGCGAGTAGCACTCGACTCTTCAAATTAAAAAGAATTTGATTACGGAAAATATAGGTGAGCGGACACCGAGCCGAATTAATTAGCAACACTGTGATATTAAAGATGGCTGTCGAGGTGGGCAGACGACTCATTTATTATTAAAAAAATAAAATTAATGGCGTTATTGTTTGTGGCCAGATGCCCAAATATTTATTAGTTGGGATTTGAAATTGGAATTCAGAATAAAGCATTTAGGGCTTTATAGGGCTGGGGATGGGGAGATAATAAACCTGTAAACTGATTTTGCTCGACTTGGGGTTCGAACCTGGAACCTCTAGCGTAGCGCGGAGCAGTTGCGCTTAGGAACACTAGATTAATGAGGCAGTCTGTTTTTTAAGTTATCTACTATATAAAAATAAGTCGGGTTTTCCTTCCTGACGCTATAACTCCAGAACGCACGAACCGATTTCCACGGTTTTGCATTATTTCGCAAAAAAAAGTCCGAAAAAAAAACACGGGCGAAGCCGTGGGCGGAAAGCTAGTAAGAATATATATTTGAAAAAACGATGATAATAACAATAATTAACTCTAAGTTAAAACTAGTGGAGTGCTCTTCTCCAAACTATTAACGAGGCTCAGGATCATAATTAACGGCTGGCGCATATTAATTAAACATGAGTTAATTAAACGCAAGCTCGCTTGATTAGTATGGTATATATTATGAACTCTATTAATTATTTATTAATTGCCTCCTGTCTTCATTGTGCCTAGACATCACTAAATGTTTCACTTTGCCATGATAACCTCTGCTTGATGAGGTTAGTCTGAGAAGGAGAACTTCGTGCCCCTTCGACCTTCGGTTCAAGTAGTTAGACTTTTGTGAAAACTGGAAAGGTAGACAATAGTTAATGGTAAGTTACAGTTTGATTGAAATAACTAAGCCTGTCTGAGCCTTGTCCGCAAGTGATTTAGTAGTGGTAAATTATAATAGAAAGAGTCGGTGTAAAGACAAAATTAGAGTCATATGTTTTGCGTTTGTGATTATTTTCATAACTATTCTAGATATTTATATTTAAAAAAACACAAGCAATTTAACCAGCGCAGTAGTTCGGAACGGCTAACTTCATCGAGCAGAGTTATTTCGAACAAAATGCACCCCTAACCTAACCATTCTCCATTACTTCGAAAAATCATTTTCTACTTACCGGTTTGTGGAATACCAAAGTGACATCTATTATGTATTTGTGTGTACACAGAATAATAGACGATCAAACAGTTCTGCAGAGCAAACAATCAGTATATCAATCGGAATCGACTAACAATTCCAATTGAAAACAATCGTATGCCGATATAAACGAGTGTTACAATACACGAATAAGTTATAACTTGTTGTTATATTGGAACACTTGTAGATTTGTTCTACAAGTAGCGTCTGTTTGAGTGGCGGCGTATTTCCTTCAGCGATAAATCTATGAGGTTGAAGAGCCGTGGAGGCTGCTGGCTCGCCGCCAAACTCGTTATACACGATAGTTATTAACAAATAGCTTTCATCTCGCACATTTATTGGTGAGTACATTGCTTAATATTTGGACATTATATTCCAGACATTACTTATGTTGTTTTTGCTGCATACGGAAATTGAGCGTGATAAATAGACGACACCTAACTGAATGTGTAGGTACAATAGTGGAATACAACATTTTACTCAAAAAATATGTATTAGGTCCATTGAACTATTTTTTAAGTTTTATGAATTTTACTTATAAACTGTAACTAACAGTGGATAAATAAGTAAATTATTTTCCGTTGAATTAAGAATTAAACTTTAGAGAAACGGCATTTATCGACAAAGAAATTACAAAAGTAAACTTTATTTCTGCAAAATTATGAGGTACATGTTTAAAAGGTTGCTTAACTTTTAGAAAATAAAGGTTAGTTGGTAGAGTGCGATGGATCAGTAGTTTTACATAGTTTCATCTACAGTCCATACAGTACAAATGGACTCCCCCCACATTTAAACTCACAAGTCCTTTTCGAACATTTCCTCCAGTCGGTTCATCTAGGAAGTTTGGCTGCGGTCCAAAGTGTTTGCCCGGGCAATTTGGAAGGAGCGAGTAAAACCGGGACACACTGCAACAGCTGAGAGTGGCCAGGTGCTGCTACTGTACTGTAGCCGCTTGAAAATTATTGTATTTCTTTGTTAAGTTTTTTGGCAAGAATGCTGCGTCGTGCAATTGAAAACCAAAACTTGGACTAGATTTTTTGTCGACATAAATTACCATTATTGTATACAGAAATAAAGTCAACGGAGGATGAAAAAACAAATATAATAAATGATAGTTTCTCTAGTTTTTTTGTATTTTTTTATGCATTTCCCATGTTAAGATTATAAAGTAGATACTCGTAATTTTAGTGATATTTTTTTTTGTGCTTAAACTGTGACGTATGTTTTTTGGTGTATCTCAGTTGTTTTAGAAGAAATAAAGCTGATTCAAGACCAGGAAATAGGTTTAAGTTATTGCGTCCTCTTTCTAATCATATCCTCAACCGCAATCAACAACCACAAAAAGTTGCAACAAGGGTGAAACGAGCGAATCCCGGAAAACTCTAACTTAATGATCGGTAGCCCGGTAAACACACGAAAGTGTTGCCTTTAGTGGTATACTTTAACAATCACAGATTACAAAATCGACATGTTCCAAACTGCCACGTCCCGATAATGTCAGGTGTTGGCGTTCCATTAACATTATCCGCTTACATCCCAGCTTATCCGCTACAGAATCACGTGCGAGATAATACAAGGCCCGGATGGCCGGACATCCACGCCCGTGTCCGGTTACCGGTAAGAGGCATAAAGTTATATTTTTACCTGAAAGGTTTTTTATAACTTTGGTGTCGGCAAAGGTGTTTTATTGAGGTCCGGAATAAACTATCGGATGAATTTTGAGTAGTGCCCGCATAAACAGGAGGTAAATGACGTCATATTTGGTAATGTATTGGATGAAATAGCCATCTCGGATGTTATTTGCGGGAGATAAGCAGAGCTAAAACTTTTAAGACATGTGACATTTAAAACGTGTTCAAGAATATTTTCTCTATCTCAATTTTTAGAAATGTACGAGGTTTGTTAATTTAAAGTCCATATTTCTTGCCTTGAAATTTTCATCCCCGTCATTGGAACGTGGAAGCGACCGCCCACGGGTTGAAATGGGACTGGGGAGACTACCTCTACGCTAAAGGGAGGAAATTGCAAGAATTTCATAACTTCAACTATTTCATTACTACGAAAATTTCTCACAATCTCAAAGTAACAACATCAAACTTAATAGAATCCTTACCGTAAATAACTTGGTGGACAATATTGCTTTTCTGATGTACTTATAGTGGTAAACACAGGAAAAATACTACAAGATACAAGATAATATATTCAAAGTTATTGGTCTATTGTCATTGATCGACAATAATTATTGTTAAAATATCGATAAACAGTATTTATGCACTCAAAAGATTTCTAATATTTTCTCAAGATCCCTGTACCTATTTAATACTAGTACTGAAATTATCCGTAACACTACTAACCTGTAGCGAGCCTAATGCACTATGAAATAACTTTGACTGACTACCACAATAAATCTAGGACGGATACTTAGGTAGATCCTGGTAACAGCCTAAATAAATAACGTTAGACAGAAGAAGGTTTAGTGCGTAGACTCAGCCCTAAAATACAACTTAGGAATGATGATAATTTATGGCTACCAACAAGGGAACCCTGAATAATAACAATGCCTTAAGCAATGGTTATCAATGTCAAACATGTTATTTTGTGACGTAATAAAAACTATGGATAAAAATGTAACAATCGATAATAATTTTAAAATATAATAAAATATAACTAAACCAGTAAACAGTGGGGCAGCTTTTATGTCACATACATATCAGTTGATTAGGTACGTCAAGAAATCTTAGCTTTTTTTGACCGTATTTTGCGAAATTACCAAATAAAAGTCAGCACTCCAATTTGTGTCACAAAGTAGGTCAAGTCAGTGACCCGTGACGTCATCCACGTGTATTAAATGGCGTTCAAAGTGCGTACTAATTAAATCGCAAACTGGCCGAAAAGCTCTGCGGAATTATAAGCTTGTTCTTGCAAATAGGGCTCTAATAGAGCCGAGGTTGTAGGGGTGAGTTGGGACGAGCGGGGGAAGGGTTAAATTGCGGGCAGTCGGGGATTACAGAAAATGTTTCGTTGACTGTTTAAGTGTAAAGGGAAAGGGAGAAAGAATACGATGGGTTAGCTTGTTACAAGGGCCATTGTTCAAAGTGCTTCCCTAGTTATCTCTTTGAGTTTGAAAGTCATATGTATCGAAGTACGTGTGGGCGTAGTATGACAATGTAGATAAGAAAACTTTGAAACTTGTGACTTCTTGAAGAGAATGAGAGTCCTGGAAGCTCTGGAACTATATTTATATGAATGTTTTAAAAACAACTGGATTTTAAACATGCTGCACTTTTTCAACAAAGTTGAGATTTTCCGAGTTTCTGACTAACATTAATCATACTCAAGGGTTTGTATTAAAACCAGTGACTACTATTTAACGTTCTCCCAAAGGCATGAAGTAGTTTGATGTGCGAAAAAAGGTCACCCACCCCCACCATCGATTGACACCGTAGTTATTCCACAACCTATATACCTCAGATCAAATAAAAAGTTAAGATGGAACTTTGCAAACAAAGACAATTACACGCACACACGTATACCGAAACTACGCCTTATCTTGCCAGTCGTGCTATCGACGTATCGAAAGCTCTGCTTCGTATGTTTTTATAAATGGTATAAAACAACTAACAATAATAGCGGAAGTGTCAACTATTATCTTCATTGAATACAAAGTCAACAGTTGCTATATAATTTGTACAAACGTTCTACTCATAGTGATTACCCTTACATTTCGTCTATTGTCTAGAACTAAAATTAGACCCATACCCAGCCCAAACGTTTAGGCAGCTGCGAAAAAATCCAATTTGTATGCGGACCGCCCGAGAAAATCGAGCTAATAAAATAAAACTAAATATTATTCAAGCATTAGGCCGACAGCGCTCAGCCGAGGCGGGCGCGCGCGCTCGTCCCTGGGGATGTACCTAATTGCCAACAGATATTTAGGGCAAAGCGATCCCACAAGTAATCCTTATAATTTCTCTTCAATTACTATTTACATAACTCGAACATTTAGCCTTAAGTGGTTTTCCTATATTTGCTAACTCTTAATAAGAACACAAAATTAGCCTTATGATTACCGTGGATTGAATAAAGAAATAATTTCTGCCGAGCCAGTAGGTATTGAGAAAATTGAGTCTCGGATGCGATTAGTGAATAATATTATAGCTGTACTTTAAAATATTTCTCTAATGGCGACTTTTTCTGAGGCTCCCGCCATACTAGATTTTAAGTGCTATTTGCAAGGGAGTATTTTTTTTTATGTAGCCTCTTTTGTGTCACCCCGCTGCTGGGCAGAGGCCTCCTCTAACTTCAGGAGGGGGTATACTAATCTTCATTAATTGTCAGAAACAACAATTAATGAAGATTAGTATACCCCCTCCCGAAGTTAGAGGAGGAAAAACTCCGTCAGTGACCGGAGTGTATCACTCGTTCAATAAACCGATCTAAAATCTTCACAAAACAGCGGATATCACCGGTTTGCGCCAGTTCGCGGCAATTTGCGCCGGTTCAAGCCAAACATTTTGCCTCTCGACTTATAAAAGCTTTCAAGAAGCCACCACTTGTTTGGCGAGCTCTTTAAAGTGGACATTGAGCTATCGATAGCCTTATTGTTTTAGTTGTGATTTGTATTTATATAGATATTGGGGTGTGTAGACTTGAAAGAAGATATACTTTTTTGTTAATGTTGTTCTTTGATACTAATTTTCACTGAAATCACAGACGCAATATTTGTCTGAGATTTCAGTAAGTAGGTATTTATTTATGTTCTAAGGTTAGGTATTTATTTGCAAAGAAATAATAAACTAATTCACTTATGACCTTAATGGGGTCCTGTGTTTGTTTCGAACCACAGCTTTTCATGCAAATGGCCTTGACTAGTACCCGTCCGAAAACTCTGCCGCCTCCCAGGAAGCAGTGATCCTTAAGGGTTTTCCGTACTCCAAAATAAAGGCTCCTGTGGTTCAACCACAACAACAAACATGTATGGGTCCTACATACACGTTTTTACTTTTATATATTTGGTAAATTTTCGAGCGATATAGGTTTACTATCATATCGGGTTACACTATCTACGTGAAATAAATGTGAACAGTTTTTATTGCACTGCGCGTCGCGACAAACTGTTTGGGTATTTATATGAGGCTGACCGTACTAAAGCGGTCGTAAATAGCGAGTTATGCTGACCCTACAAGATAAGAATAATTCGATCAATGGCGGTGACAGCCCTAGGCGAGTTGAGGGCTGTCCGAATAAATTGAAATTCATATTCGATTTGATGAGGTCTCATGATCTCGTCGCGAGATGAGTGATGCTTGAGACCTAGAAAATGATTACCCGATGGAACCACAATATTTCATCATGATATTTAATGGACTAGTTTTTCAGCTCAAGTATATTAAGTGTTTATGAAAATCGTCATTAGGGCTTTTCAATTTCTGCAATGTTGATTCAAATTGTAAACGTATTATTACCTAAAAAAGGGAAAACTTAATCGCGTTTACTGAGGCCAATTTTAAAAGTAAATCTAAGATGATTTTTGACAGTAACAAAGTACGAGTAGGTATGCGAGCGGAATGTCACCAGATCACTAATTAATTTTAAATTTGTCCTTTAATAACTGTTGTCAAGTAATTTTACGTCACAATAACTGCGTTCGATAAGTAACATTGTAGCAAGTAGGTATACTTTGAGTTGGCAACAGAGTGATAAGTAACGTTTTGAATGTTACTCCGGGTCAGTGTCGCGTTATCTTTCTGCCTAACTTTTTTAACTGTTGTTAGGCTTTCTTCGACTATTATTAATTCAGACTAGAGATGGATTTATGCCGAGGTGTTTTGGGCAAAACAAAAAAGTACCTCGGCACAAACTTGTCTTATAGATGGGATTTCGCTAAGGCATTTTGGGCATAAAATAAATGTCTGGGAACAAACCCATCCTTAATTCGCACACATTCCTAAGACAGTTGCAACACTAGTTACTTTAGACAAACTATCGCTCACATTGCAATTAGGGCCGCATTAAGTCAGCATCGAGACAATATTCTAACAAATGTAGTATCTTTTCCTTTAAGAACCACCTATCAATTGTGTTCCAGTATAAATACTTTCATAGCAACAAAACCACGTGTCCGCTAAAAACAATGAACAGTAAACATACGATTTGCGTTATTTATGATATCTGGCCGATGTCAGCATTAACCTCAGGGCGATCTCACGTTGTTTGTTTGAGCCAGTGCGAGTATAGGCAGATACTCAGCTCTGAGTTCATTGGCGCGACCTCTCGCCCTCGGAGC
Source organism: Subacronicta megacephala (assembly GCA_958496365.1). NCBI lineage: Eukaryota > Metazoa > Arthropoda > Insecta > Lepidoptera > Noctuidae > Subacronicta > Subacronicta megacephala. The sequence continues at coordinate 41,264 of OY292524.1, forward strand.
AAGCACCTCTTGTGATTAATATGTTTTGCTTAACGTGCGGTTTGTTTGTATGGAATGTTACTTTCGTTTAAGATTAGGTTTATATTAATAATTAGTAATAACATCAGTTTAATGATAGTGATCGTACGATGTCGGTTTATAAAGGTGCAAGAAGCGTGGGTCAAAAATGAGAGAGTAGAGTTTCTTGACCTTTCACTGAAAAATGAGAAAGCGAGTGGAGATCCAGAAGTTCTTTTGCATATCAAAAATAAGTTAACTAGAGTTGTATGTTGGTAAGAATCTCATATACCTAGCCTAGAAGATGGCTAGTCGTGAAGGTATCCCTTAGAAAAGAGCCGAAAATCATCATAATAAAAATAACTAAAAAATTTGTGTCTGACTTACCAAACAGCTCCTTAGGAAAACTATGTATATTGTAAAAAGGATACATTCTGAGGTTGCCGCCCTTGTCGCCGATGGCGAGTAGCTTCTGTATGGGGTCCCATGCTAGCGCCGTGGGCGAGAACGGGAACCCGTGCCGAAATGTCTGCGGACAATAAAAAAAAAGTTAAAAAGGCACGTCAAAAGTATATAAACCTTTTTTCATAAAAACAAAAAAAATATAAGAGAAAATGTAAAAAAATACGGAATCGAGAATTGCGAACAAATAATTTGAAAATCGTACATCAAAACATTGGGATTGGGTTCGAATTTCAAATGTAGGTACGTAACCGTCGACGTTTGCCGTAATAAATGTGATACAATTTTATTTTGTTTATTTATTTTAGATTGCAAAGCTTTCACGCATTCGAGGATTAAAGGATTGGGGATTTTTGCGTAGATATTATCTTAAAATGAAATGGAGTGTACAAGGGTATTTATCTCGTGATCTCGTCGACTAAACAACGCTCACACAGTACCATAGATAATTGTAACAAGGTAAAATTAATCATTTTAAAATCAGCCCATTGTGATCAAAAAGCCCGTTGCACCTGATTTATGATTCAGAGATAAAACTGTAGACTGTAAACAGACAACGGTATTTAGACTTTAATTAATGGCAAGGGATTATTCATATTAATAACGCCGTACAGAATTTTTATTTCTGTTCTACGAGGATGATATTCATCGAGACTTTATTGTCAAAAAGTAAATTACCTTATGTATAAATATTTACTCGTAAATACATTTAGGAAATAGCATTGAAACATGCAAGTGTTGAAATGAACACTGAAAGCTTTATTTACAACTACTGGACCCGACAGACATTGTCGTGCCACCTACCCGGTCCAATTTTTCCATAGTTTCTCAGCGTTTATACATTCTCTGGACTTCCACAAATATTTCTAAACCAAAATCAGCCAAATTGGTAAAGCTGTTCTAGAGATATAGCGAGACTAACGAACAGCAATTGATTTTTATTTATAGAAGAAGATACTTAGAAGAAGAAGAAAAAGATACCTTGTGTATTTAAATAAATAAATGTCCAATAGTTGTTGCAATTATTTTAATGACGAACAGCGTGAGCGCGACTCCAAAGTTCTGGGTTCAATTCCCAGTTTCAGGTTAGGTACGTTGAGCTAGGTATATTAAGTAAATTGAGATTTTTTTAAATAAAATTCTCAGTAACGGAAATAGGCTCGCTGAAAATGTAATTCTGACTGATATAAAAAAAAATGTTTTGAATAATACTTTCAGTAGAATCAACACTTCATTGTCAACTTAATTAGTTTCGTTCAGAAGATAAGTGAGATAGTTGCATTGTTGCGTGTTGTGTGTTTCGGTGCAAGCTATCAGACAGATTAAAACCTTTTTAATTAAACTGTGTGTTATCTTATCTGTGGCTATGACGATACCGCCCCTGTGTGCTGCGATGGGTCACATCGATTAGGAAAAAATCGGGCGTGGATTCGAATTGACTTAAAAAAATACTTTTCCATAACATCACGCTCGTATTACCCAAGGGGTTATGCAGAGGTGTACAAAGGTGCACTCACCGTTCGCCGGTATATTTAGTTCTCATACATACCCCAGGCCTAGTGCCACTAACCGGGCACAATTCCAAACTATTTTTTTATTTTAATTATAAAAAGTCAAGAGAATGCTACTGTCAGCTCGACAAGTCTGCTCTATCTTCTCTCTCTCTCTCGCTTATATTTAACTTTCCTTAAAAAACCGTCAAGATTTTTTTGGCCTTATGATCCCAGATTTATGAGGCTTCTTTTGCCGATCCAGGATTGACTGTTAGAGCCGGTCGAAATACAGGCCACAGCTCATCTAGACCCTGTACAATGTACATAACATAGAGCGTAGTTAAGCTCTCGTAAATAATCCATGAGTATGTTTTATGCGGAGATCGAACCTACGAGCATTTTAATATTAATGCGTTCACGCCCCGCTGCCGCCGGCTGAACAAACAGACGGGCCGGGGTTCGGTGCCCGTGATTCATGGGCGCTGAATTCAATGGGTGTTAATAAATAAACACTTGTATGTGTTAAAGTAAATCTTTACGCAACTTCCTAAAGTATTATGGGACTTTTCAACTTAATATAACATCCAGTTACGCATTTACAAAAGTTCAGACACAATAAATATAAATTTAACTTTCCGTCGCTTGTCAGCTCTTTACGAGACAAAGCACCTGTTTTACTGCAAATGAAGGCAATTTCAGCGACGTGAGGTTAGCACATTTCTTTTTTATCTCACGATAGGACGATTCTAAAAGTCGGAAACTTTTGAAATATTTGACTTTTCTATCTTGATGTTTAAACAGCACAATAGGCTAAACACATTTAAAAAAAATGAGAATATAAGTACGAACGAAAAAAAAGCCTAGGATTTTGTTCACTGGATAGGAGGTGCATTCCGAGGCATATATTATTTTTAAAGCTTACTAGGAATGTGGGTCGTATATATAGTACATAACTAGTGTTCTCGTTAACCTCTCATGCTAAGCTAAATGCTTGTATTCCGAGTGGGATCACGTCGGTAGTGCAATGGGTGGGTTTCGAACCGGCAACCACATGATCGCAAGTCCGCCGCTTCAATTATCTGTAATACAATTAAAATTGATCAGTATATTCTGTCTCTGCGCTGTTGTCTAAATAAACCTTTCGTTATATTTATTTCTTTCTAATGTTAGATCCATAAGGACTATCGTTCGACATCAACATCGATGTCTAACCCCACGTTTCCTTTGACGACAAAACATGTTGCAAACATGGGATAGGTAGCTGTTTGCATCTGTTTGTCATCAGTGGGAACGCGGGGTTACAAAGTCAAGTCAAAATGTTTTATTTCAGAATGAATGAATTTTTAAATTGTTTTTATTTTATTCGATCGGAATATTTGGCAATGCCGTCGTTGTACCCACCTAGAAATGGCACTTCTACTAATGTAATATAAGTCAGTTCAATCTCTGGTGCGCGTGAATTCATGGGCCTCTTCAATCGTATCCGTATTAATTTTTAAACATGTCTACAGCTAGCTCTAGCTCTCTTTTTAACAACTTAGTACCGGTGTAGACACCGAGACTTTAAATCAAAGGTTATCACCACGCAAAAACAACAATTGATAATGACGTTCAAAGAGATAGTATTAAGAATAATACGGATCGAGTATAAATAGGGGGTGTGAGTTGCAGATCAGCACAGTTGTGGTAGCGGCAGTGAACATGAGGGTACTTCTAGTATTGGCCGCTGTGGCGCTGGCGACGGCCTCCGTCGTCAAGGATGACAACACCGTGCTCATCGGCAAAGACAACATGGGTGAGTCGATATACTTACATATTTCCCACCTTCAAGACATGACCATACAATCGTGGTAAATCTACTTAAGTTTTTTATTTACAAAGGAAGTGTAATTAAGCATATTTTTCATAATGTTAAATTTTGAAAGTCATGTTAATTACTACTGTTGGCCGTATGGCCTTAGACGAGGGTTCAAACCCTCCGAAATGCCGATCGTAATAACTCTTTTTCGGATCTCTGATGATTTTAAAATAAAGTTATTTCTTATTATCCCTGGCCCAGAGATCGAGTCCAGTCGATCGATTTTTTGTACCGCCTCCGTCTACCCATTTTCTCCTTAATGTTACAAAATATTGTGAAGAGCCTTTTGCAAAGTGTATTAACGTTGTTAAATAATTAGACCGTTTCTTGTAAAATTCAAATTGTTTGATGCGACAACCCTGTATAAGTAAAATAATAGTAGCTTTGAATGGATATGATTCGTTAAGCACTAGATACATTAACCAGGGCAGGTATACTGATTCTCTTATTCGTTGTCCAAAGTTATAAGGGCAGTGCTAAGAAAAATATTGATTGTTTCGTAAATAAAAATTGTAGTTGAACATTTTGTACCAGACAACTGAGACAACCTAAACAAATTGTTTAGGAATAAAGGGACTAAAAAAGATTAGAAACCAAACTAAAACATGGTCTAGAAATGTACAATGGATTTTGATACAGTTACAGAACAATAGTTTTTTTTTTATTTCTGGGTTATAGGCGGTTTTGGTAGTCCCGTGCGTTCAATTATGTTGTTATGAGTATCACAAATACCGTTCTTTCTTATTATAATGTTCTTGTTGTAATATTCTTAGTCAACTTAAGGTTTACTTCTTTGCACAGTGACATGGGATGTCAAGACGAAGGAGCTCTGCATCCTCAAGCTCTTGAACCACATGCTGCAGCCGACCATCTACGATGACATCAGGGAGGTCGCCAGGGAGTTCGTCATCGAAGAGAACACGGACAAATACTTGGTAAAAAATATTCTTACAACAGTAGGTTATATAAAATACATTGATTTAAAAAGAATCCATGCTCATGATTTCTCAATGTTGTATTGCAGAAGACAGACGTCGTGAAGAATTTCATTGACACCTTCAAGATGGGCATGCTCCCCCGTGGCGAGGTATTCGTCCACACCAACGAGCTGCACATCGATCAGGCTGTCAAGGTCTTCAAGATCCTGTTCTTCGCCAAAGACTTCGACGCATTCATCAGGACCGCATGCTGGCTGAGGGAGCGCATCAACGCAGGCATGTTCGTGTATGCCCTCACGGCGTGCGTGTTCCACAGGACCGACTGCCGCGGTATCACCATCCCCGCCCCTTACGAAATCTACCCCTACGTCTTCGTCGACAGTCACATCATCAACAAGGCCTTCATGGCAAAGATGACCAAGGCGGCCACTGACCCCGTCATGTCGGACTACTACGGCATCAAGGTGAATGACAAGAACCTGGTTGTGATCGACTGGCGCAAGGGAGTCCGCCGCACCCTCGCCGAGGACGACCGCATCTCCTACTTTACCGAGGACATCGATCTTAACACTTACATGTACTACTTGCACATGAGCTACCCCTTCTGGATGACCAATGACATGTACAGCGTGAACAAGGAACGCCGCGGAGAGATCATGAGCTACGCCTACATGCAGCTGCTCGCTAGGCTGAGGCTGGAGCGTCTGAGCCACAAGATGTGCGACATCAAGAGCATCATGTGGAACGAGCCCCTGAAGACTGGCTACTGGCCCAAGATCCGTCTGCACACTGGTGACGAGATGCCCGTGCGCAGCAACAACATGGTTGTGGTAACCAAAGAGAACCTTAAGATCAAGCGTCTGTTGGATGATGTTGAGAGGATGCTCCACGACGGAATCCTTACCGGCAAGATTGAACGCGTAAGTAGTATTCAAGTAGAAAGATGCTTATTTAAGGTTTATAACTTTACTTAAAAATATTTTTTTCTGTAGCGTGACGGCACTATTATCAATCTGAAGAAACCCGAAGATATTGAGAACCTGGCTAGGCTGGTTTTGGGCGGTATGGGCCTTGTGGGCGACGACGCCAAGTTCATGCACATGATGCACTTGATGAAGAGGATGCTCAGCTACAGCACGTACAACTTAGACAAGTAAGTATCACAAACTAAGGTCCGATTCAATAAAAATTATGGACCAAACAAATGCTATTTCAAGTATCAAGCCAAGTTAAAACCAATTTAGAAAAGTCAAAAAGTTAAGTTCTCTTTCTAAACCAAGCTTAAAAAGAGAACTTAATATTTTAACTTTAATATTGATGTTTTTTTTCAAAAAAAAATATTTGCTTTAAATCTAGCCAATTTAATGCTGAGGTTCAATAAATTAGACAATTTAGTTTTAAATAATTTACATCGACATATTTACATAAGAATGTTAACGCTCCTAAAAAAATATTCCGCAATTGTCACCAGTACTTGGCGCTCTAATTTCAATTCTTTAGTCGGTGAAGTCGACAGCCACATCATGACAATATTGAACTAGGCTTCCATTTTCAAATCTATGTTTTGGTGTGTCATAATCGACAAGATTATACTAATGAGTCTTTTTTAACAGGTACACATACGTTCCCACCGCTTTGGACTTGTACACCACTTGTCTGCGTGACCCTGTATTCTGGAGGCTGATGAAACGCGTCGCCGACACTTTCGTCCTGTTCAAGGGAATGCTGCCAAAGTACACCCGCGAAGATTTCGACTTCCCCGGAGTCAAGGTTGAAAAGTTCACCACTGACCAGCTCACGACTTTCATGGATGAATACGACTTGGACATCACCAACGCTTTATTCCTTGACGACGCTGAGATGAAGAAGAAGCACAGCGATATGGTAATGGTCGCGCGCATGCGCCGCCTGAACCACCACCCCTTCAAGGTCACCGTTGACGTCAACTCGGACAAGACCGTCGATGCCGTTGTCCGCATCTTCATTGGACCTAAATATGACTGTATGGGTCGTCTCATGAGCGTCAACGACAAGCGCTTCGACATGGTTGAGATCGATTCCTTCATGTACAAACTGGAGACCGGAAAGAACACCATCGTACGCGACTCCCTGGAGATGCACGGCGTCATCGAGCAGAGGCCGTGGACTCGTCGCCTCCTCAACAACATGGTGAACACCGTCGGCACCATTAGCAAGAACGTTGACGTAGAAAGCTGGTGGTTCAAGACCCGCGTTGGCTTCCCGCACAGACTTCTGCTGCCCCTCGGTCTTCGCGGCGGTTTGCCTCTGCAGATGTTCGTCATCGTTACCCCTGTCAAGACCAACCTCCTGCTGCCCTACGTTGACATGACTATCATGAAGGAACGCAAGACTTGTCGCTGGAGCGTGTGCTTCGACACGATGCCGCTCGGCTTCCCCTTCGATAGGAAGATCGACGTGACTCACTTCTTCACTCACAACATGAAGTTCACCGACGTCATGGTATACAGGAAGGACCTTGGATTGTCCAACAATATCAAAGACGTGGACATGTCCGACATGGTAATGAAGAAGGACGACCTCACGTACCTAGACAGCGACATGCTCGTCAGGTGGTCCTACAAAGACGTTATGATGATGAGCAAAGACGATATGCTGCGAATGTAAGGGTAAACGAGAGACGATTTTCAGTTGTAAAATAAATAGCAGTTCATAAATGTATATCTTCTTTTAATTCATTCCACATTTGCATCACAAGTTTCACTGTAGTTAATGGAATCCTCAAACTCATCTCTGCGGACTTTGAAGCGAAAATAGAATAAATAAAATACAAAATTTCAATTAACTTGTTTATAAGGCGACGAAAGTTGTTAACTAACAAGATTTTGTGTTCAAACTCGGGACAAAATAAAGAATTTTCTCGGTCTAATTGGTAGGTATTTCGTAAATATTTTGTAACTTGGTAATAGTCCTGAAAACAAATCGGCGAGGGACGGAGCAGAGTCTCAGCAAGTGTGTCCTAAATAAACAAAGTTGGGGCAAACATTTAGAGTCACTTTGATCCCGGGCCTACCCTTTGAGACGGGATTTTCTTGGTCCGCATTTACGTTACCGGTACAGAAAATCATTTTCAGCAGCGACGAGATCATGTGCCATGGCAGATGGTAACGTTTAATTATATTTATTAACTAACTAAATAGGTCGATCGAGAGAGGTTACATTGAAAAGAGTTTTACCTTCGATTAAACGAAATTGCTACTGAAACCACAGCACTTTTGTCATGGATTTCCAAAAATTATATAAAGTTGACATTTTGAATTACAATTCAATTCATTGAATAAAAACAATGTTAAAGTATTTAAAGTGTCAAACGATCAAACCATTCTCTCAATAACTTTATTGGAACAAGATTATATGGCAGACAGACAGACTTTGAGAAAATATTCTATTTTCCATTCAATTCTGAAAAGGATTTGAGCGGATTACAATTTGTAACAAAGAGCCTACATTTCGCAAAGTTATTTGAGAAATATTTATTGAATTATAAATTATGATAGAACCAAATAATAAATATTAAGACTAGTTTTGTTTCAGTAGGTACCTACAAAATAATTAGATTATTATTAGACGATTAATTGAAAGTCAGTGTTGACTTTATTCTACATACATATCTATTGCAGGACTTATAAGGTAGTATTTATTCTGCCTAAAAGCGATATTAACTTCATACACTCGTGAAAAACGCAACAAATACAGAACCTTACCAGTGCAAAGCAAACAGAAATACTTCACATTAAACTACACTGCAATCCTGGGAGGCTAATTGTAACAATCGCAACAAAATTAACATTCTTGTACAATCGCAATTATTCCGAGTACTATAGCTTACAATCGTTTGTGTGTGCTCGACCTTATGTGCCTACCTCTTTACTGAGCGTTAGGTACGGCGCGCACTGCCGACGTGCCGATTTCGGTATTTTGCAATTACATCACTGGCAACAATTTTAACCATCCGTTAAATATATTTTGAATTTCGAATAACTTCCGGCACCGGCTTTGTGTCGATTCGATCTTTTTGTTCGATCGCATAATTGGAATGGTGCCGATATTTAATTTTGTCTGTATAGTCTGACTTGTGCAGCAGGCCTGTGTTGAAGGCGGCGGAAGTACGTTCTGGCTTTTAGACCAAAGTGGGTGTTTTTTGTATTTTCGCAGGTGTAATTGAAATTCCATACGATGAGCAACTAACTGTGTGTACATATTTTTGCTCGAGACTGTACCTATGTAAATATATACTAATACTAGTTGACCCGACATACGTTTTCTGTCATATTAAAATCGCGATTAAAAAATGGAGGGTGAGGCTAGGGGCATAAAAAATAGCTTAAGACCTATTCTCTTAAGATGTATTGTGTGAATTTTGTATGAAAATATACCTGTAGGTAGGTAGGTATTTAAACCTTCCTTATACTAAAGGATTATAAGGCCAAGACGAGTTGCAATCCGTCCACATTCTCGTAGTCATTATAGTTGATTAAGAACTTGGTCTGTTTTACGTATGTCATACTTCGCTTTTTTTTAAAGTGCGGAAAATCCCTTTAGATCTTTAGATCGTTCTCGTTCATTAGGCTTTGTCAGACCTGTTCTGACTAAATACCGCATTTCCTTCGTCTTAACACCCATGGCCATAGAATAGTCACATTCCTCACTACCCCAACTGGGTCAAACACAAAACCTTACGGAATAAGACTCAAAAGGCAGACATAATATTATTATTATTATTTATTAGTCAGGTTAAAATACTTAAACATGGAGTCAACTCAAACCACGCTGCTACAAATTATTTTCGCTTTATGTACATGAATACATACAACTTATGTACCTACCGTCAACACTTATTACATGGTTGAACAACTTAATCATAGCCTTGTAAAGCTCGGTATACGTGCAGGGTATTATAGAAGTTATTAACTATGCATAAGAGCGGATATTATGTGTGGTCTCTATGGAATTGAATACGCTTCCATATACTACTGATATACTCGTAGCTGGAAGTATAGTTTTAGCGCAAGTAAATATCCAATCATATACCTATTGATGTGGAAGAAACAAAAGAAGTATGTAAGAGTAGTAGCAAGTGGCGGTGTGTTTGTCGGTAGCTTCTGCCTTCCCTTGTAGGAATGGTAAAAGGATGAGTGTGTACACTTATCCACCTGTATATCCGAATGAACATTGGACTGCTAAGCCTTAGATCTCGAGTTTCTACATCAAGGCACGCACCTCTGACTTTACGTAATCGTGTGCGTATTATTCATTATAACTCGCTTAAAACGGTGAAGGAAAACACCATAAGGAAACCTCCTACCCTCCATACTCTGAGAGGACACCCGTGCCACAGTATAAGTAGCCCAAGCCCAGCTGTGGGAAAATAAATAGGTTGATGATGACAACTATACCTATCCACCACATAACCTAATCAATAAGAGATTTTCCCTAATCTTCAGTTGGAAAAAGTCTTTGCCTAAATGCTGTTCCTTCAAATCACATACTTCCTTCCTTCTGTTAAATAAAAATACAGGATCATTTCAGAAACCTCTCCGATACTTTTGTATTCATTTGAAGAACACAATGTTCGTTTTGTGTCCGCACGTTACATTCTCCGGCGGGCCCCATGAAATATGCAACGTTTGCCGCCAACCCACTTCTGTTCTTTAAGATCAGATCCGCCACCGCTTCCGATTTCGTTGGAAATACAATACGAATAGCGATGCCAATCATTCGCTCGGTAATATTGTAATGTACATATGTATGGATAACCGAATATAAGATGGAAATTTTATACTCCGCGGGAGCAAAACTTATTTATTTCTAGCTGTGGCCCACGGTTTCGCAGTCATATGTTTTTTCCTTTGTACTCGGCTCCTAAGGGTCTTAGCGTGATAGTCCAAGTTACGCCTTTCACGATCAGCTACAAAAATCTGCTATTTTCATATTACAAACAGATACTTAACATTGTAGTTACTTCATTATTAATTTTAACTTCAAGTCTACAAAATAGGTCTTTTACAAAATTATTCACTCACATGGAACTAAAGTATTCAAAGAAAAATAATAAACATTTTTAGTATCTAATACATCCTATTAATTAAAACATAAACAAAGGAACATCGTCGATACAATCCCAAGCGAGTGCTTTGTCTTTCTCTCTATTTTAATTAATCTTAATAAAGCCGTTTCATGTAGTGTTGTAAAATAACAATTGCTATTTCAACTTTAAAAATAATATTACGAATACGAGACGAGCATTCAAGAATAGTGTCTCTTAACCAAGAATTTTATTTAAAGCAATATTTTTATCCAATCTCCATTCTGCTCTTTACATAAGAAGCAGAAACGAAATTCTTTTAACGTCGAATTTTATAGTTAAAACTGTCATACGCTTTGCTTGCGTTATTTTATTTTCGAAATTCTATAAAATGACCGTATCGGAGTGGTTCATAAAATTACAGAAAAGTCACTCAGCTCAGAGTTTTCTCCAGTAGTAGCAAATTTAAATCTTAATATATTTTCAATACAATATCCGGAGATAATTGAAGAAACACAAAAAATTCAGTCGACAATAATAGAAATTTACAAATTATATAAGACATCTCAAGATCGATCAAATTAACACTTATTACAATCAATCAAAATATTAAAAACTAGCTTTTTTAACCGCGTGGACTATAAGATGTCTTTTCATTTTACGGGATAATATTTAGCATGTGTCACTTAAGAAGCTTTAGCTGTAGCTTTCTATTGGTGAAATAATTTTCAAAGTTGGTTCAGTAGATCCAGAGATTACCCCCTACAAGGTCCAACCTTACAAACTTTATCTCATTATAATATGAGTATAGATAACATTAAAATGTAGGTAAGCTAGTTGAAAATTGTTGCTAGTTCACTGCATAATTATGAGCATTATTAATATTTTAAATTGTGTTCGGATCCTCTTTGCCCCAGAGTGGTATCATCTAGTTGGAGCTAGATGCTATTTTTCCGGTCCAGGGAAGTGAGGAGAGAATGCTTTGCATATGTATCGACGCGATCTCGGTACTTGCATGAAAGTTGCATCTCTGGAGTACTTTTATATACTGTGAAAATATTACTATTTTGTTGATATTGTTGCGATTGCGAAGTAGAAGTGTGTGTTAAAGTTTCTAAACTATCGTTACGGTTTTTGAATGTTTCTGCAAGTAGTATTAAGAATAAGTGGTTTTATCGGCCATATCAGACAAGGAAAAGAATATTATGTTATATGAAAATCTTGTAGTCTTCAATTAACATGTAAATTATGTTAGACCTGATAATTTCTGCTTTTTCCAAGAAGACGCAACTGAAGTTACAATAAACCTGCTCATTCGAATACAATTATTAGTTTTGAAAAAAATTATCTCAATTTGTACACATTTAGTTTGTGATCTAGATCCTAAAATTTCAGTATTTTAATGTGTCTAAATTAACTTCATTCTTTTTTTTTGTCTACCTCGTGTGTCAGACCTTATGTCATTAGACGACCATGTTCTGATACAATTGAAACAGCAGACTCGTACCCCGTATTGACCGGGTACTGCTTAATACCACATAAATACAGAATCCCCTGATATTCTCGTTAAAGAAAAACAGCAAAGAGTGTGTTAATAATGTACGCTATAAAATCGCAGGTATAAGCTAGCATTGTATATAAGGTAGATATTAAGACATAGAAAATCCGCAACGACGAAACGTAATATCAGAAATAATTCGTCATGTCGCAGCCATATTGCTGCCGTAGGATGTGTCATTCCCAAACGGATCACTCTTGTAGCTGACACATCATTTGACATCAATCAAAAAGCCCAATACCAAATATTGGGGTCGCCACTATCCCCCGACAAATCAGGACTCGTATCGACTAATTTGTCGGGATATTTATCTAGTGAACAGATCAGTTCTTTGGAAATTGAGCGTCTCTTTGGCGGGAGATAATGTGAATTCAAGTCGACAAGCTCTGATAGTCCCAAGTGGAAATTACCAATAAACTTTGCTTTCATTTTAATTTATTTTTATTTTGCCAACATTATCTTTGTTTGAAAATCGAGAGAATACTGACTGATGACGCTTCTAAATAGGAGCAGAAGTAAGTTACATAGTTTGATATTGATTGAGCAATTAAACTCTGCCGAATTGAGTTGAACCGGAACAAATATTTATATGATTAATAGATTACAGTTGAATTTAGACCAGTTTAGAATTTAAAGACATCGTCTGTTCTCAATTAAGTATAGGCTTTAACAAACATTTTAGTAGTCATTTACTTTCCATTACGCTTGTAGTCCCGTACACCCACACTTCGCCGGTATGTTTAGCTCCTATGTAATAGGGAGCGAGCCTATTGCCATTAACTGTCAAACGTCCATACTCCGAGCTGCTACTGAGAATTTCATAGAAAGACTACATTTCAGTAGTCATTTAAGGCCCATAAAATATTTTTGAAGTCTGCTTATGACGTGCGTATTATGTACCCTTATTTCTTATCTTCTTAGTTCGACTTCATCATAATTATAGTCCGACTCTAGACCCTCCCTATTTTTCGATAACTCCGTGATTACTCCAAAGGGCCGCTATAATTAAACGGCAATAAACAAAATGGCACAATGAGCGTAATATTACAACTTAACTCAATAATTTCCAATTTTCCTCTCCGGGTGGGAGAGGTAGCGGGAGGATCAGAATTGATTAATTGCTGAACATTAATCACTTATCCGATTAAAAAGATAAATTATTTAGAGAATGTTTTCTCTGAGAGGGTATTTGCAAATTATTCGTTAAATTGGTAAGGTAAGCTTCTCAATCATTCATCTTACAACTTTTTCATTTTGCCGGATTTCGTCTGGAAATGTTTTGACAAGATAAACGTGCTTGAATTATGCGTTTTATGTAGACACATAATGAAATTTTTGAGAGGTGTCAAGGATTTCATTGGTTTTGTTATTGTTTGTACTTATCATATTTATATTAACCATTGTTGAAGGGGCTAGTGAACAAACTATGTATAAAGCGTCTCCTAAAACGTTAAGCATACATCTACAGTTTTACCGTTATGTTTGGGTCCCATGTCAACAGGTCGAGAGCCTACTTACTGTCAATAACCAGAACAAATCCAAACTCCGTGCTGCTATTGAGAATTTCATATAAAATCCCAATATCAACACTGCACGACCTGGGAAACAAACCCAAGATTTCTAGTGTAGCAGCCGCGGTACCGTCCACCAGACTAATGCGACAGTTCATTTTAATTACAAAAAAAAATCTTAAGTATCATATTTACAAAAAATAAACATGAACATCTTTCTGGTTCCAGCCCTAAGCAAACACAGTTCCCTCGTAGCTTGTGACTACAATAGCGCTCAGGTCTCCGACTCCATTCATCATGTTGCACAATATACAGTAGATGTAGCAGCTTGCAACAGAGTGAGGTAAAAGCATTACTGACTGGCTTTGTGATTGATAGCATCTGAGCGTCACCCGGCTTGCATTTATCTGACTTTATGTAGAATACTATTTATATTATAAAAATGGAGGCCTAAAAAGTTTGTTTTCGGAAAACCAACTAAAAATATAAAAACAATTGAGTACCACTTTTTTTGGTAATTGGTGGTTTTAATTCTGTCTGTTTATTTATGACTAACTTTCAAGAACTATGCAGTAATTTATTTGGACAAAATAAAAAAAAGGCTTTTAAACAAAGCTTTGAGCGACTGTGCGGCTTATTATCTAGAGCTTTGTATCAAATTTCTTTATAGATTATATTAAGCGAGACTAGGAAGTGTATATTGTATTTGGGTTACTTATTTTTTAGTTCTGTTTGCTTGTTATTATAAGTAATGCATACAGTCATCATCAAATAAATAAATAAATAAATAAAAAAAATACGTACCTTCGACACGAAGAAGAAGAAGAAGTCATCATCAAATATTAGAGAAAGAAAGAAGCTATATAAAGATATTGATTTTCAACAATCTTACGATATACATACATACATACCATCACGCCTGTATTCCCCGAAGGGTTAGGCAGAGGTGTACTAATGTACACCCACATTTCGCTGGTATGTTCAGGTCCCATGTAATAGGGGGCGAGCCTATTGCCATTAACCGGGCACAAATCCGGACTCCGAGCTGATACTGGGAATTTCATAGAAAAACCCAATAACACTTTGCTCGACCTGGGGTTCGAACCCAGGACCTCTAGCGTAGCAGTCGCGCTTAGGACCACTAGACTGATGAGGCAGTCCTATCTTACGATATACCTAGATATATTATTTTAGTACTTAATAGGGCCTTGATGTAGGGAGGAAACCATTATCTCGTAAAAGACAAACCCACCGAGGTGTTAACCTAAAGTCATCGATAGCTAAACAATAGAGAGGGTTGTCAAACAAGAGGAGGCAGTGAGAGGGAACGAGCGACTTCCACGCTCAACTGTTGCTTGTAGCAATATGTTACGACTAACTTTATTTGTACTTAGGCATGACGTCAAGATGAGCCATGTTCAATAGACTTACTTTTAAACAAAGTGCTTCAGTATCTTTGTCTATAACAATATGATAAAGAACTTAAGTTAATAAGTATGTATGTAGTGGACTTTGTTCTTCTGAATTAATGATCCGATTCTGATGATACTTTCACTGATTGACAAAGGCATTGTTTTATCCTGAATAAGCGTGGACATACCACGCTTATTAAGAACATAGAAATCATAATTGTGTAAACAGAGTAAAATTAGATTTATTATTTCACAATTGTTATATCGCTACATAGACTCCAGAACAATAAGACCAATATCTTCCAGTAGTCTATAATAATAAAATCGTAAGAAACCTGATTCTGTACATACGGTAAATCACTTCTCAGAACCCAAAACTGTGATTTTTGGAGTTCTCGTTTGTTTGTTAGGTTGGGGTTTGCGCAATAAATGCTGAACAGATTTAAATTGCGGTGTTATATCAATAGATCCTGAGTCAGAGCTTGATCTCTGATGTATGCAAACCCATAGAAAGAAATCATCTCAGTTGGTTTCTGCTTAAATTCTTCTTATTCGTTCAATGGACCGAAGCTGCGGGCAAAAGCTAGTTGTGTTGTTAATATAAACAATGGTAAAAGTTGTGTTTATCTTACAACTTGGTATCATGTATCAAGTGGTTTAGCAGCTTAGCGTTAACTTAAGTCATTACAAACGCGATCACAAAGGAACAAGTTGTAAGTGACAAAGACAGAGGAAATTATTACTGTTTGTGTTTGGAATTATACTTATGAATTTATGTGCAATATTTAGTCACCCTACATTTGAAATTAGCTTAAGAACATTTTTACTGCGCGCCGAGTGAAGCGCATGGTAACCTTACACAATGCATGGTTACAATGCGCTTCAGCTTTCCGTATTGCTAATAATTATATGCAGCGTGTCTCATCAAAACTGTTTTGATGACAATAAATTAAATAAACGTTTCGAAAGATATAAGAAATATTGTTATCATACTATTTCACCAAAACGCCAATGCGGTAAATTACAACAACAAAAACCGAAAACAAACTTCATTTTATCATGAATACATATCGCGGACACGTAGCTAGTTTAATTGTAAAATCTTTATGTCTCAACTCTCTCCTTCAACAGTTTTATCAGTTAATTCTTCAATCGCCCAAAGCCTCTATGCACGCAATCTATCAAATAAACCCGCTTCTGTCTGCCATGCCTTGTTAACTTCCTTTAAGCCCGACATTTAAAAATGTGAGTTGTTATTGTTTAACAGCTTTCATTTTACTCAAAAGTTATAAGAGCGAACGTTTAATAACTTTTGAAAGGAACTGGCAGAAATATTTCGAAGTCAAAGCAAAATATTGTCGACGTTTGAAAAATAATCGAGTATTGCAAAAGTTGTCGGTAAATGGAATAATGGATAGCAGTGGCCTACATTAGGGGAGCATTCTCTTACGGGTCGTGGACGGGGCGTGTGCGAGGCGGGTGCGAAGCGTGTGCGGGGCGGCTGCGGGGCGGCGCAGCGTCCGTCCGCTAACAGGCCGCGTTCGTTTGCTCTGTTTGCCACACTCCAGTCTCTTTTCAATCGCATTTCATCAGCTTTCAATTGTCTCGCTTCATTTGCGCCAGCGCGTTTTGTTTGTAGTCTGTTGTATTCAGTCCGACTCGAGACTAGATGGATGCACAGCGTTATGTTTCTACAATGATTTTTAATTAAACTTTGTTGGCTCATGCTATTAATTAATTTGGGAAGGAAAAGAGCTATAGGAGTTATTTTATCTATTTAGTATCGAATGCACTTATATATTGTTTCGGCAGCTCTTCCGTTATTAAAAGCAGTACCTATAGTTAGAATATTTTGTTGTGATATTGCTGAATAGATTGGCCAGATAACCTTTAAGCGGCGATGTTCATCTCCCAAGACAATCGACGACAAAGTTTTAATACGATCAAACGTTCCCAGCGAAAGGAAACTGATTGCGAATTCAAATCCCTTTACAATGGTCCATTGAACAAGCTGCCAACAATTCTTGCATGAAAGACAATCGAAAATAATCCTTATTACTTAATACTATGCCTTAAGCGAAATGCGAACTAGAATGGCAGGAGAGACCAAATTATTGTTATTTTAATGGCGGAAACGTGATTCAGTTTGTTATCTGCCGCCATTGTTGGAGTATTTAGATGATGTGGTGTTGTTGTGCCGACACTACAGTCTGCTCATTTATCTTTCTGAAGTGGCGAGGTCTTGCATAAGCAATGAAGGAGGCTGCGAAGAAGCTACTGCCAATGTAAGAGAGAACATGATAGCCCACGTAGATAATTTACTAAAGAGAGATTAAAATAACAAAAGTATTGGCTTACTATCTCTGCCTCACAACGACTGTCAAGTTTAATAAAATAAAGTTTCCCGCAGTAACACCAGCTGTGTAAACCTTTTAGAATCCGAAAACGACCCCGACGTTCCTAGGTAGATGTACACATTCAATCTGGGAGCTCCCTGTTGAGTAATCTCTCTTTGACAAATCGCCTCTCGGTGTCTTTTGTGACGGAGGCGCTTCGCCCATCTGTCTTACCTATTTGCATTTAGGTTTTTCAATTTTGTGCGCGTTGCTACCCTGAGACTACACTGGAAAGGTTCAGCTTATTCAATTGGGTTCAACTTTGTTGGAATATTTATTACGGTTGTGTATTGGGAGCTGCTATTGTAGTTTTTCGTTTTAAAAGAAATTGACTAGCATATTCCACTTCAACACTTACAAAAGCGTCTGGTAGTTTTTTTTTATATTTCTCCACTATTGTAAAACGTTGACAAATGAACGAACACGACAGATTAACAGTACAGTATAAATGTTTTTTTAAAGAAGCAAAATAATAAACTAAAGTTACATCTACAATATTATCGTCTCTTATTTCTGCTCTTGTGGCTTCTTCACTCCCTTTTCCATCATTAGCCTTAATACAATCCGTCTATTTATTCTGTGCCTTCTTCTACCCCTCTCTTCCTCCCCGCCAAAATAACATTTACATAAATAGAACAAATCTTAAGTATCGTTGACAACACATCAAAGAATTTTCACCTTCACCGCTGAAAGTTGACGAGACATCAAAAAAGCCTATAAATAGAGACAGCAGGCCACACGGGAGGCTTTGAAGCCCATCTCAATAGAGACACGGTGTAAAGACGATTTGGTACAAACCGTTGACAATTTTTCACTCGGTTGGCGAAGCTAGAACAAAAGAAATGCTGACTGACATTTATCATTGAATTCGTCTTTTGTTTTGAGACTCGCGCTGAATGAACCCGAGTGGTCATTTTTCATTAAGCTTTTTGAGAATATATTTTGCAAACGGACTGAGTTTTTTTTTGGGTCAATTCTGGGTAATTCAAATGGGTAGTATTTTTGTTGCTCTATATTTTGCAATATTTTGTTTTAATGAGTCCGTTTTCCCCGAAAATTTACGATAAAAGCGAACATAACAAATAATGTCTAATTTATTCTGAATGTCAAATATGTATTAAGATACAAATGTAGTATATACAGCTAGTATAATAAAAGAAATGAATTTAATGAAGAATATAAGCGTTTTGTTGTTTCACATGTAAACATGAAAATGAATATACATTCGCGTATCTCTTGTTATTCAATTTCCTAACACTTCCACCGCATGAGTGCAGTTCGTAACAACTAACTTCTTAATCATCGTCCGCTTCGCTTCAAAGCGTTTAATTGGTATAATTCTCAAGATCCTTTTTGCATTAAAATTCATCAAGCAAGTAACGAGGAAAGTTTCGACCAACTCCACTTTATTAAGACACTAGTGGTGGAAACATACGAGAAAACAAGATGGCCGTGCGCGATGTGATCATAATTTAGAAGTTAAAACTTAATTACTGATTGCAGATATACATATAAAACAGTAAGAATAATTAGGATTTAAAATCAAAGCTAGTCATAATTAAATAGTAGAAAAATATAAGTTATAAACTCAACAAAGAATCAAGGGAAGCGCCGCCGCCTATAAAATAATATGACCCATTTTGCTCCAATAATGTTTTACTACCAGTATGTTTTCCTCTAAAAGTTTGTCACAGTTGTGTTGGAAAGTCACAGATGGTAAGATATAAGTTGCTTCTCTAAAATATGGACCAGTGAAGGCGGGGGATAATCTTATTTACCTCAAAGACGCCAAAGAGAATGAATACATAATCTGGATTTAACTGAGTAATCAATTTCCGAAATAACGCAACGGAAATTTGTTAGAAACTAAAGTTGGAAGTTAGTTCGTTGGTAGTAAGCGATTTGCTCATTATTCTGAAGTAGATTATAAACTTAATGGTTTCTGACGTTTAAATCAATATTGTGTAAAGAATTAAACTAATTTTGAAGTCCTGTTTACCTTTCACGCTTCTCGGTTGAATTATTTTAAGCGTTTGTATAGTATCGTTGTGTCTTATGTTAACTGTCGATACTGATTAGAGTTATTTAGTGTTTACAAAATTCATTCCAGAAATTGATCGTACGATCAAAAACCACAAATTTCTTGAAGCCGTGCTATTTGCCACTATTACATCTGTCAAATCTTAATCTAAGGTCTTACCCGTAAACACTTGTGCGTGTGTGTTTGTGTGTGATGCGTTTTATTATTACTTCTATAATTTTAAATGAAGGATGTATCCATTTCTTCATAACTAGGCTTATTATTATTAGTTGTAGCACAATTCGTTGGCAACGCTCGGTATTCTTAATAATTATATATAATTCCCTAAAATATCGTCCATGAATAAATTAACGGATTAATTTAATAAAACAGGATCCTTTACAGCCTCCACATTTACAATGTTAATGCGAGCCTCATTTTCTCTGCTCTCATTAACATTGACCAGACGTGTATATTTTTCTCATAGTCACCTACATTTGTCTACCACCCACCTCTTGAATTTATTTTACCAACACTCAAAAAGGTCAGCGTATATTTACCATCTCATTTCGTCTGTATTCTAATATTCACGACGGTGTTTTCTAATATCCTGCGAAATGTTTATAAATAGTAACCTAGTAAAGCATGTTTTTTCGTTTTTATTTCGTATAAGCTTTTACAAGCGGTTATGAAACTTAACTCTAGGTAGGTAAATAGAATAGTTAGGCAAAACAACCCTTTTTATGCGTGAATTGATACTAGTTACATATTAAATCTACGATATTTGGTATTCCAGTGTCGGTGCCGACGGGTATAATAAAAAAAACCTACGGTAATACGCTCAAAAACGCTTAAGCAAAGCTGACTTTGTGAATAAAAACACAAAAGTCAAATTATTCTCAAATCACGCATAATATGTTGCCTAAAATAAAAAAAGCTAACCTTTTAACCAAATAGGCTTTCTCTTTTATATAAAAAGCGCGTTAGTATGTAAACACGTGTAAGTGAAATCGTGAACACGTCGTTAGGCAGGACGTTATCTTCAGAAGAGGCTAGATAAGCCACAGACACTAAACAAAGACATTTAGAAGTACAACCTGATTATATCGATAAAGACCGGGGTGGATGGCATAATCTGAAGAAGGCCTATAGCTTACCGTGGGAAAAAACAAGTAATCGATGATGATGATAGATACGCCTAAACGACTCGGTTTAATAAACCGTTCCTTACCTCCGAAATCGTTCGGTCGTTCTTAAAATGGAACCAAACCTCCTTACACCGTTACAATTGGCTAGTTGTGTTTATCAAACATTTGTTTTATTTATTAAAAATAGTAGTCCTATTGAACAACATAATTAAAAATAATTCGTATACAGAAAAGTTAATTGAAATCGACTTGCAAAGTTCAGAGTTAAAAGTTTGGGGGGGGGGGGGGGGATTGAGACGGGATGCTTTTTTATGAACCGTTTTCTCTGACAGGACTGAAGGACGTTGGTTCATGCATCATTAATGTGCCACCAAGTGGTCAGCAGATGACGCGAACTCAGCACGTTTTAGTTTACTTTATTTATACTATGTTTTACAGGAAATTAGGCCATGTGGGCTTCAAATTATGACTGTAAATGTAAATTTTGATATTGGGCTGTATAAAGTTACATGCTTGATTTTGCTTTTGTAGGCTGCTACTACGATAACTTGTATAGGAACTACGAAAACTCGTAGCGGACTACGACTGTACGAGTGCTACGAAGGTCGATGCTACGTTCAAGCAAGTTTATTGGGGATTTTTGCGCCGTTTCTTTGTCCCAGTTTGAACACTTACGATGAATTTCGGGCGAACCTTACGGCTTAAAAAGTATAATTTCACTGGTAACTTTGCTGTTCTTTTATAATGTTATAAAATTTAAAGATGAATGAGTAAGTTAACCAGAATGTTGTGTCGCAGATGTAAAAGAAAATAATGGATTAAAATAAGACGCACAAACATAAATTTTGCAAACTTCCATCATGTTTGGTGACGAATTCATAAATTATGGAGAACAACAATTTCCTAACGCCTTAAATATTGATGGAAAACGATATTATTCAGAACGTACACCATTTTTTACAGAACCCCAAAACAAAACCTCAAAGTGACGAAACATCACATGTGTAACTGAGCGTGCAAGAAAAAGTAACTTTATCTCTGCGGCTAATGACTGAAATTTGTTCGGGTGAACAGATAGGTACTTTACCCGCGAATTGTATTTGCATAGAGGATACGTGTAAGCGTGGGTTGTAATACATCGATGTCGTTAGGGAACAGTGTAGATAAAAACAGTGGGGCAATGCTTAGCAACAAACGGTAATAGGCTTACGCACACATGATAAGAATTTCCAGTAACAGAACGCTGCAGTACCTAAGTATATGAGAACGTCACTAGAACGTAATGATACAACTGATTACGTAATTTTCACACACAGTTTGAGACTCAGAGGCAATTTACCTCTGTTATTTTGCTATACGTTTTATAAGAAACAATGACTGTAATAATATAAGATAGCCGACGTCACCTCAAAGACGTAAAATAAAAAAATGTGAAAAAAATCAAATTTCGAGCTGGCGGTTGGGACTCGCGGTGGCTTAGCGGTCATAGCGTCTGGTGTACCTAACCGGAAGATGCAGGTTTGAATCTTGCCCGCAGTCGTATCTTTCTTTCACCTAAATAGTTAGCTGAATAAAGTTATTAGGTATTATAAACTGTTATGGTTTTAGATGGCTCACCCTTTATGAATACTCGTATATTAAAATATTCAGTGGTACAAAATAAAAATTCAATGATGAAATTATGATTATTTTTTTCTAAATAATTTAGTTTCTCGCCTCGCGTGTTCTTGCCTATTCTGTGTACTCACACAAAACCATATCACGCATTGTTTTTATAATGAGCCCTCTGTATCTTGTTACTCTGTGTTTAATGTACAATGACGTCACGGTACACATTATCTGACGCGTAATTTCTTGCAGACGTGTGCGTAATTAGAAGTTGCCATTACAATTAAATATTAATTGAAAGGGACGGCGTAGACAGTGTACTCACGTCTTTATGTAAATTGTTGAACTGTTCTCAAGTTTTGCAGACTTTGTTTAATTACCTGTAACAAATAAATTAATTTTGTATTATACTGTTTAAAATGAAACAAAGTTAAGTAAGGTATACATAAAATAACTGGTGAATATGGTCATGTGTACCATAAATCATAAATAAATAAATCATAAGCAAATAAATATTTATTTGCTTATGATTTATGGTACACTGTGTATAGTAGATTAATTTACGTTTTATACAATGACATACAAAGTTCGCTTTACACTTTACGCAGTAAAGGAGACGAACAAACATTTTAAATGTTTCTCTTTTGCATCATACTATTACGTATTTTCTCATTTGTGTGAGCGTTATTTTTAAACTAATAATACAAACAGTTGATGAACTTATTTTAGTGAACGCAAAATTCGACTGCGGGCAGGAATCGAACGAATTTCAGTCGAATTTGTTCTTCACTAAAATAACTTTATTATCTTCGCATAGAAAATGCATAAAAAGTACAAAAAAATAGTTGATCAATTGATTGCTCTCAACCAAACTTCCCCTTCAGGCCGTCCATGTTGTGGAGCGCACTCCACACAACACAATAGCATCAACAGGTCTCTCCGTCCACACTCCTCGCGCTCAACCGTGACAACTTGGATACTATGATGTATTCAAACTCGCTGCTGAAATTGGCTCCACAAGCTTTCAGTTTGTGAATATTTATTCAATACGAAACATAGTTGATGGTTAGCCATTCAGCTGCCGCATATAGCTTAATGAACTTCAAATATCAATTTGTAAAGTTGTCTGAGGGGTTATGGAACAATTCGTGTATATCATAACAACGATAGCGGAGGTAGTTTCAGTTGGTAAGAGTTTCATATGACCCTTGTCTTGAAAATAAATGGACCGCCAGTCCGCGACGCTACCCCAACCAGCAGGTGTCGACACGCTAATGTGTCGCATGCAACACACCATCAATCATGTACACCCTGCGACCTGCGACCCATCAGCAACGAACAAAGGTAACATCACTCACAATATTTTAAATTTATACAGTCGACACCAGAACTGTTCGAAACACGTGCAAGAAGTTTATTAAGTTTATTGTTAATTTAAGTTAATGATAGAAGTTTAATAACTAAGCGTATTATATACAAATCACACACGATATGATGCACATACTGTCGCATCTTTATGTTTTTTTATACATTTTCCACGCTAAGCAAAGCTATTTTAGTGAAGGAAAAATTCGACCGCCGGCAAGGTCGGTCTTCTGGTTAAATATACCAGACGCCATGACCCACTAAGCCACTGCAAGTCCCACCCAGTTCGAACTTTCCTTTACATTTTTCAGAATTTACATCTTAGAGGTGACATAACATTAATCTCAAATGTTATTCAACTACTCCATTAAGTATTAAAAATATTGGAATTTCTTCATAAAAGATAAACTCCAACATGATTCAAACAAGAAGTGCGAGACTAAAGTTAGACTTTAGTTGCATAATACTGGCAAGTTTATTAGCAAAGAGGACCACAAACATTCAACTACGGAATGGCGACTGAAGAAAACTTGAAGCCTTTGATATAAACACCGACTTTCAGGAGACTTTCACATCAATACTGCGACCAAGTCGCGAGTTGTGGTCGGGAAATATGTTTCAAAACTTCAAAGGGACTTGCTCCGATTTTTTCAGCTTGACATAAGTTTGTCTTTAAAACATTCTTGTAACTGCCGCGTAATTTGAATTTGTTATTTAAAGAAGAGGTTTACACAACAATTCTTATGCATTCTCTTGCTACAATTAATGGAATTACAAATGTTACACAGCCTGATTTGTATAGTTATGTAAGGTGATAAGTTTTAAAAACAAGTTTCAAAGGATTCTTCCATGAAGATTCCTTCAGCACAGTCTTAACATTTTTATTTTTCTATTAGTTAAGTCAGCAAACGAGCAGCAACACTAAAGGCGTTTTTGATGCGTTGCCGACCCTTAAGAGCACCTACGGAGCCTAAGCCAGAGCCACAACAACCGAGGGCAAACTAGCTATTACGCGCAAAAGTCAAAACTCAATGATGACCCATAAGATTATAACAAACCACAAATACAACAAAAGATAAAAAAGCAGCTGAACATTTACAAATACTTATTCAGTTATCTTCTATCAATAAACTGTCACCCGTTTTCTCAACTATTCAGAATAGATTTCGTCACGCTAGTGGCGGGACGGTGGGACGGCGGGACTGCGGGACAGCGGGACACTATCGGAGTCTACCGTGAACGCCTTTGTGTGGCGTGCATTGTGCACGGCAGCGTGTTCCCAGTGTCGCCTCATTTCTAGCGTGACACGCTGCGGCACGGTAGGTGTAGTAGTTTGCAGATATTATCTATCTATATAATGACTCTGGCTATAAAATCATTTTCAACTAAGATTATATGATGTAAAAAGCAGAGAATATCTTACGATGTTTAGGGATATAAGGTATGGTTTAAAGGAATTACAAAAAATAAATGAATAAGTAAAGAAATTGACGTAGCAAGTAATCTCTCATTCTGAGAGTAAACCCGCGCTGACTGCATCTTCAATTATTTGTGATAGAAACAAGGCGAGCCACGCGCGACAAAATCTCGGGTCTGCTTATGACAACATATCCCGGACATTATCTCTCCATTTACTTACTCCTCGGTAATGTGACGTGTATTGTGGTCGGGCACGGGCGGTGGGTTCCGTCGCGCTATTTCCAGCGAGACGCTTCTAAAGTGTGGACCGCGGACAGCTATGTCGACTATGTAGAGCCCGCTTTGTAAGACGACCACATAATTGTATTGTAAACTTGTACAAAGATGGGAATGTTTCTGCTTAGTGCGGCGGCGGTTGAGACTTTGTAGCGTTAGTTAATTAATTTTGTACATTCCTTTTGTTTAATACTCTGTGTAATTACAGTGGAGTGTGGCCTGTTACTGTGTTTTGGCGTATTTGCTTTATAAGTTTAAAAATATTACGGTTTTTTTTTAATTTTTACTTTCATACAAGACACCGTCTATTAATATTATCTATTATATTTAAAAAATCCACGTACTTGAAATATGCTTTTTTTTTGGTTAAAAGCTTACTAGCAATGTGGGTCACACATTACTAGTAATCTTGTTTACCCCCCGTGCTAAGCTAAATGCTTGTGTTACGAGTGGGTTCACGTCGGTAGTGCAATGGGTGGGTTTCGAACCGGCAACCATAAGATCGCAAGTCCGACGCCCTAGCCATTAGGCTACCGCCGATTATTCACCGATAACTTCATTGATACATTTGTACAACATAATAGCATACACTAACAACACAATACATAAAGAAATACCACCCAAAGCAGTGTATATAAATACAAGACCTAGAAACCCTAGCTTACTACCTCTTGGGTTCTTCCATCTCAGTAGTATATTGTAAATATTCGGTCATCCCAACAGTATTGGCAATATTCGCCCACTTATGACGGTCGTTGGACGCAGAGTGGAATCCCCGTGAGATATTACTTCTATTTGGTCACACGATTTTCAGTGTGGAGAGCTTTATATATAAGTGTGACAAAATATACATATTGCTTTTCCACGTTTTTTTTCGAAACGATTTTGGCCTTAATTTAGTATACCTATGTATTACAAAAACTTGCTCGATGCTCTGTCAAGGCCAAAGTATACTTTATAGTTTTTATAAATTAGTGAAAAAAATACCAATACAATGGTTCACGTAACGAGGGTTTAGTATTGAGATTTTGAACTAAATACATATGTAAACCTGTGAAGTCGTTCTTATTAAGGAAGTATGTACACTTTGGTTTGCTGGATTCGATAAAATGTAGCAAAGTAGCAAAACATCTGTTACAAATCCAAAAACTTTAAAATAACTCGCGTTATCGTTCTATGGAAACATTAGCTGAGTTGGACTTACAATGCAACTCCCGACAGCTGCCTTGAGACAGAACCCAACTTATACTATCTCAGCTCAATTTAAAGTCTCACATCCAGCAGGAACATAAGCGACGACTCTCAAGTTGGGAGTGCTTGAACACAGATTGTATGTCGGATAGATAGGGTTGCAGGATAGCGGTCACTTATTTTTATGTCTATATACTTGTAGAAGCTAAAATAGCCTTGTGACCAAACGAAAAGAAAAAGAGTAGAATTTGTTTCCTTTTAAGGATTCTTTAGACAGTTTTCTCATTTTATTGCAATTGATTTTAACAGATGCGTGTATATGACAACATGTATGAATGTGGAAGGAGCGTGCAAGAATTATACTGCCTCAGTGGGAAAAAGGCGTTAGAGTCTAAAGTTCTTATCCAGAAAGTAATGTTAGTGACTTAGGAGGCGACAAGACAATGCAGACATGCAAGAGTTTCTAGTACGAAACCGAGTAAATCTGTTAAATTCAACGTTTAAGTCTAGCCCTACGCCTTTAATTATATTCTTCTTTACTTCGCCTTATCCCATTATCTGGGGTCGGCTCTTCTTGTCTGCCTTCTCCATCTTGTTTGATCTTGCGCGGTCTCAGAATCATCATTTGTTATGGTATATCAATACCAATATACATTACATTACGTTAAAATATACATTCACGTCCTTAAGGTCTTTAGGCCTTATAAATTGCATAATTTCTACAATTACAGTATGCTGAATAATTAACTAAAAATATTTAGCAAAAGCATCCCATCCAATTATATTTTCGTCATACCGTAACGAATTTATTATATATTACAAGCGAAAATATCCTGACACGTTTCATCGGAGACAGATTACCGGCGCTACCTTTTGTGACGTCACGCGTGACGTCATAACACCTACGTATGTGTGTAGTAGTCCATTATATTGTAGGTGACCATACCATTCCTCCCACTGATAATATTGCCGTTGTTATGAATTTACGACACTTGTAAGTGATATTAAGTGTTATTAGTTTTCGCGGCGATTTATTAGCTGCACTTTATATTTAAGTAATGTTTATGATTCACAGGTTATTAAATATCGTAATGTGCATTAGTTCTTCTTGTGTTATTAGTTCAATACCATTACGGTTGACTGGTTGCATAAACGGAAATATCGTAACACAACATTAAGAGCATTTTTAAAACAAGAGAAATACTGACTGCTTCATAAGTCGAGCGGTCCCAAGCGCGACTGCTACGCTAGAGGTCCTGCGTTCGATTTCTAGGTCATGCAGAGTTATTGAGTGCTCTTATGAAATTCTCAGAAGCCTAGCAGCTCGTCTAGTCTGGATTTGTGTCTGGTTTATGGCAATAGGCTCGCACCTATTAAATGAGACCTAAAAATTCCGGCGAAGTGTAGGTGTACGTTAGTACACCTTTGCTTAACCTTTCGGGGAATACAGGCGTGATGGTATGTTGTTATGAAATACTCTCAAATGACTTTAGAAGATAATCCACTTTAATCAACAGATCTATTGGGAAATTATTAAGAAATAAAAAAGGTAAATTAGCAAGTTACATAAAAGCTTGTGTAAAATAAAATTATTCCTATAGAAATATCATGTAAAAAATATTGAAACGGAACACTTTTGTGCCTCTTGTTGAAACAGGTCATGTCTGGGGTCTATCGAGTGTCTTGCTAAGTGGTCTACCTTCAGCTCGACGTAGGTCACCCACACGACACTTAATAAATGTGTTAACATACTCTACCCACGTCTAAGGTCAGTTCAAACAGCAATACGCTATTTAATTTTGAAAAGAGTAAGAACCTTATTCAAGAATTCTTTGTACGCCTATATTAACTAATGAACCTTTTCAACATAGCTAAAGTGTGACAGCACTTTTGGAATCTTGGGTTATTTGTCTTATTATTTATTTAAGTCATTATTTTGGCATGGCATTATAATAAATGAGAACGTTACCTTAGAATTGTATTTAGCTTGAGTTTAAATGTAAAAAGTTCTAAATTCTTGATATAAAAAATGGTTCAAATTTAAGTAAAACGTAACATAAGCTGGCATTAATGCCGTAGACGTACGTAAGTATTTGTGAAGTTGTCCTAGGTAAACAGTACATGGCTATAGCAAATATCGCAACAGAATCACGAGGAACGTAACCTTAATCTCACATAAGGATCAGAAGTAAGTGTACAAATACCTAAAGTCCATCGTAAAAAGAAATGCGTGGTTATTTTCAATGACAGGCGGATCGCGAGGTAAGCTCTGTGGTGACGTGGGTGGGTGAGGGACTCCGACCACTAATAATGTTAGTATTTGTCATAGACGTACCGCCGGACGACGCGGCGGTGCTCCCAATCGATACGTATTTATCTTTGTGAACAGTTTATTTCGCGAAAAGAAATATCCAGCTTTTTACGTGTCATTGAAATTTATTGCGAGAGATTTTCTAAGAAAAATAAATACACACATTACTTTCGTTTCAACTTGAATAGCGACCCAGTCTCTCGTAGCGTGTGCTATGAATATTCGTAGCGCTTTCGTAGTTTCCGTAGCAGCCTACGCCAATGACTACGAAATTCTTGGCAGATTTAATCTGACTTTTTCGTGAAATTTGAGGCCGCTATTGGGAGTAACCTGTTTTCGCCTTTAACAAGAAAATCTTTTTCCGAATAATTTCTGAGTCACTTTTTATATCACTCAAGGGATGCCAAAGGATTCACGAGACGAGGGACGATCTCATTTATTTTCTTGAGCTTATTTTAAGACATGTATATAATATGGACTATTATGTTGCTTTTATGTTTGAACTTTTTTTATGTAGGTTATAGTAAAAATTATATAAGGGAAACAAAATTATATCAATTAATGGTGTTAGGAACTATAGAAGTTTTATACGAAACGATTACGATTGATCGTGGGCTGCAGCAAAATTCAACTGAAGTCGAATCGTTACTCGGTAGTGATATTATTAATGTAGCAGCAACGTGCGAAAACTTGGTCAGTGTAGGAGAATAAATCGTCATTGTTCCATCGTGTGAGTCCTGAGGGAAATCTAGCACAAATGTCTACAGCCGTCGCCGGCCGCGAGCTCAGACAACAATGTATAAAAGTGATAGTATAAAAACTGACCAGCGACAGTAGACACACACACACACACACGCATACAAACATGTATCCATAACATAACGTACCATCACGCTTGTATTCCCCGAAGGGTTAGGCAAAGGTGTACTTATGTACAGTGGGTTATAGCTGTTACCTGACCCACCCTAGGTGGGATGGCGGGGTTTCGGTGGGTCAGGTAACAGCTATAACCCACTGTACACCCACATTTCGCCGGTATGTTTAGGTCCCATGTAATAGGGGGCGAGCCTATTGCCAATAACCGGGCACAAATCCAGACTCCGAGCTGCTACTGGGAATTTCATAGAAGTACTCAATAACACTTTGTTCGACCCGGGGAACGAACCCAGGACCTCTAGCGTAGCAGTCGCGCTTAGGACCACTAGACTAATGAGACAGTCATGTATCCATGACGTCAATATTCATTATCCACCTTTCGATTGGGTTCACATTCGAGTCCTGTTCAATGAATTTTGCAGGCTTTCACGTTTACTTTACATATGCAAACACTGTAATTGTGTGTGTATACGGCAAGGCGTAGTTTTAACCGGCCTCACTTCTTTGTTCGCAAAGTTGTTGTTTTATCTGATCTGAGGGTTTAGTTCATTTCTCATTATAATAATATTTAAACGTAGTTGCTCTGCCTTAGGTTTGTGCCCTGCAGCGGGAAGGAAATGGCTGAATAAAAATAATTTGCTCATATGGCAAATTTTAATCAGCCTTCTCAGGTTTTTAATATTTTCACTTCATAGCGTATATCTTAAATAATAATCGAGGCAACCCTACTCATTACTTGTACACAGAATATTGTGCATATTGGAGTTGATAAAATTTGTCTGCGGTTTCGATTTCACGTGGTTAATATAATTATGTACCGCGTGTTGTGGGATATCGCATAATAAAGAGGTTTTATACAACAGACATTAATATTTCAAAACATAATATTAAATGAAAAGTTCATTGAGAATTCAGTGTAATTATTTATATGAGGTTGTGTGGGATTTCGACAAAAACCTTAAGTCGGTTAGTAATTTGATTATACAATGGTTAACCACTGCTTACCTTGTGCCGTTGTTGAGCAAAGTTTAGCCATTATTATCAAGCAACGATTCTGTAAGATAACTGATTTATAAATTGTCTACTATAGGTTTCTGTTGGTACGCATTTGCAACTCCTTCGCTTTTGCAGATGTCCATGGGCGGCGATGACTACTTACTACCAGGTAGCTTGGCTGCTCGTTTGCAGAGTTATCCCATAGTAAAGTCCACTGTGGGACGAACTCTCTGTAAGTGTACGCCACGGAGATATCTATGACGAGTTGATTACGACACGAATAACTTATACAGAACTTAGTAGGTACTAGAAGTGTCACGTAACAACAAAGGCCTGTCTATTGTGTTAATTCAGTGCATATGATTAGTGAATTATCGTGCAGTGTCCACTAGTTCCGCGCCACTGAGCTGATGTAATTGCACACGTACAATGCTTGCACCACATGTTTGTAATATGTGGCAACATTGACCGGCGACTGACGCGATGACGACGTCCTTGTGTTATATGGAAGACTGTAGTAGTGTAGTCTTGCCATAAATTGTAACACATAAATTTTTTTTATGGGATGACTCGGCAAACGAGCAGGCGAGTCACCTGATGGTAGGTACTCATCGCCGCCCATGGACATCTGCAATACCAAAGGAGTTACAGATGCGTTGCCGAGCCTAACTAAGGAAAAGGGAGGGGAAGGAGAAATGAAAAAGGAATGAGGAATTGGGCCTCCACACTCACTGTACAGACGATATGACGTTATATCATCATCTTGAGGCAGTTTTTAACCGCGTCAATAAATTATATATCGACCCATAAGTCACATTTCAATACTTTGTATGGTCCATGCATGTACCATAATTCAACGAGAGGTGGGTCTTTGGGTTTAGTCCGACTTCATCAAACACTATTTCTACTCCCTGGCCATATTGAACCCTAAATGTTGACCATTTTCAACCCAGCGGGGGTGAACATGGACTTGACCAGATTTTGTCAACTGGATATTATTAAAACGTGTACATACACAATGGTGTAAGCCATTATATCGATTCGATATCGATTATAGTACACAAATGTACATTGTGTACTATAATCGACGCAGCTATATAACGAAGTAAATAAGACTGTTTGGGATTTCGGGAGTTTCAGGAGTGGAATAAAAGTGTTTTTGTTCTAATTAAAAATTTGTAATTAAATATCTAAAAAGTTAGGTAGAATGTAAAATACCTACTTAATTAAATTTTCTTACGTTCGAATGTGTATTCCGCACTACATGTTGCGTTTACTAGTGAGTAGGCGTTTTATCCAAACAGGAGGAATAAAATAAATGACGATGCAAATGATTAGTCCTCACAAACACAAAGATAAAGAAAGGAAGAAAAATCGATTATTTGCAACGAAACACATATAATATGAAAAACAATTATAATTATAATGAACTATGTAAGATCTAAGATCATATAATTATCAAAACAACTCGTCTTCCTCTTATTAAACTGCAAACATCATAACTCTGTTAATTAGCAATAAGGGCGTCAGCACACGGTCCAACTCGCGACAACGCGCGGCGAGGAACGCGCGTGTAAATTCACGCGACGCCGGCGCTGCTAATTGGCTGCCCGTTGCTATGGCGACCGATTCGCTCTACTGAGCTGACACATTGCCTGACCAATATCTGTACGTATAAATTTGAATTTTGGCCAATCCAGTTCATAATTTAATAACAAAATGAAATTTTAATTAATACGGCAAATAATAAGTTGTTGCGTTAAAATTGAAATATGGTTGTTATTGTGTTTACGATTTGAATTTGCAATGGAAATTACTAATTTGCTTTTACTTGGAAATTATAATTTCAACGTAATAATTAATTTTCATTTTGTGATGAAAATTATATTGTTGAAATGTTAGTTGGTAAATTATAATACGTTTTATAAAACAACATTGGTTT
Source organism: Subacronicta megacephala (assembly GCA_958496365.1). Taxonomy (NCBI): domain Eukaryota; kingdom Metazoa; phylum Arthropoda; class Insecta; order Lepidoptera; family Noctuidae; genus Subacronicta; species Subacronicta megacephala. The sequence continues at coordinate 74,105 of OY292524.1, forward strand.
TTCTCATTAAATGTACCTAGCATTATTTCGGAAGCTTTTATTAAAATATTATGAAATACTTCTTTTTTAAAACAAGTAGTTACGGACGTTTAATTATATTTGAGGATATTGTTCACAAACAATAGGCGTCGGTTTAAAGCTTAAGTTGAGATTCGCAAAAATCAATTTTACTAAGATACTTATAAAAACCGGAGATATTTCCTCGACAAAGGAGGATATTAAAATTCAGAGCGCACCTTTGGATAAAATTGAAAGTTGTCTATAAAAATATTTTGCTTGCGCGTCGTCGCTTATTAAAATTGCTTTTTACAGAAAGGCAATTATTAAGACATCTCAAAATATAAAAAGAATTGATCGTTCATAAAAATAAATTTTAACTTCGTCATCTGAAATAAAAAAAATCAGTTTCAATCAATAAATTAATCAGCTCCCAAAACCTCTCACGCGTAATTAATGTCTTAAATCATTTCACGCACCTTAATTTCCGCAGAAATAAACCGCGCATAAACAAACACGATCTACTTCATCTGAATTAAATACAAATTTTATAACAAATTCCATGGCAAGCGAAACATAATCCTCGTTAAAAGCAAACAGGACAAAGCGAGCGTATTTAACGTAGATAACATGGTCCTTTGTGTGTGCGGACAAAGGGCGTGGTTGAGGTACGCGGGGCTTTGGTACGCGGTGCTTCGGTACGCGGTGCTTCGGTACGCGGCCGTGTGTCGACGCCTCTACGTACTAATTAATGTCACCATTGTTTTAGTATGTGATATGAAATAAAACTTAGTTTATCATAAGTTTATTATGGCCCTTTGTGTGCTATCTGCGGATATCTGGCCGGGAAAAGGGACGTAACAAAAGTTTACGTTGGTTTATGTATGTGTGAATGACTTAAGTACAAGAGTACGCCCGGCCACACGTCGAGCTATAAAAATCCAGTTTAGGCTGGCATCTTATTGTTAGAAAAGTTTAAACAATTTGAGATTAGCTTAAACTGGATTTGTATAGGTTTACCGTTTTAGTTACAACTATTCGAGATATTGGGCCAAATATAATTAGATTGTTTAAACATGACGCGTACCGAACGTATACCTATGTACACGTTCGGTACGCGTATTAGAGGTGTGTAATATTTTCGTTTTATTCCAACATCCAATCCTTGCCCTATAATGGCAACAACGCCTATTAATTACTGTTGTTGGTGTTAAACCAGTAGTAATTGAGTAAATAAATAAAAAGTCTTAGTCACTAGTAATTATAAGTAAGCAAGTTGTCGATGTGAACACTGTGTTATTGATTAACTTCCCATACAAACTCGAAGAAATCGTCAAACAACAAGTTTACCAATTTACACTTTAACTTTATGTAGACATCCAAATTAATTACAGTGAAATTAAGTTTTTTGTGAGTAAGTACTTTTTCCGTTTCCTTTGCTAGACCTGTTAGTATGAGGAGCTTAACAATGGCTACGTTTCAAACAAACATTTGCCTGACGGATGCATTGCAAAGGTCGAATATTTTGCACCTATATTCTCCATCTATGATGGGTGTAGTCTGCAATAGTCAAATAAGCCTCTATAACAAAGACCGCAGTTCGGACAACCCTATTATGTGTGGCACAGTACATTTATTATGCATTTGAGGGATTAGTGCCTCTTCAAAATCATCCGCATATTATTATCGCTCTGGGAAACACAAAGCCTTTAGAATCTGACTTTCTGAAACTAACATTTCGGACGTAATAAAATAAGATAAGGAAAACAGAGATAATACGCTGAAGTATTTTCCTGTCAACAATATCAGTCGTTAAGAACTAATATTTTTGCTAGATGGCTAGATGACTAATATTTTTTTTCTCCTTATTCAATTAGGGACTATTATACAAAATTGTACATGCCAGTCCCATCATACCTTATAGCCAAGTTAACAAAAACGTAAAGCAACAAATCTAAACATACTTAAAGCAGCCTTAGAATTAGGTTTGACAAAATGTGATGGAACATTCCAACATTCTGTATATTTAAATGCAGTTTCTCAATTAAATCCTCTCTGGCCGACTGAAATTTAACACATTCCATCAATAAGTGCATTAAATCTTCTACCCTTCCACATACCTCACAGTTTGGTGAGTTGGTTCCCCTAACTAAGTACTTGAACTTATTGAGTGGAATATGTCCAGACCTAAGGCTAGGACTAAGAGTTTCCGCTTATATTTTGTTACATTGAACCACGGTATATGTGGGGGCTCAGATACTATTGATACCAACTAATATTTTATGGACCAATAAAAAAGTTGAACATAAATATGGCAAAACAACAAAAAGAACATTAAAATCGGTTATAAAATAAGGCAGTTTTAAGTATTTGATTGTTAAGTACACATAGAGCCTACAAGAGCGCGTTGTGACGTCACAAACGTCTAAAATACTGTTCTGACATTCATTTTGCGGGAAAGGGACAAAGCATCCCCTCTCAATGGGGGATTGAAACTTTAAGAGCTCATATCTTGAAACTTTGTAAGTGGATTTTAATTATTTTTTTGTACCTATACTAATTATTTTTTAACTACCCTATTCAATTAGAACTTGAGATAATAAGAAATGTTTTTTCTTAATGATTTAAAAGATTTCTGTTAAATATTCAAAAAATATAAGTATGAGGAGTTAAAGCAGATATGATAGATGGTTATTTAGGCCATAATTGTTTAATGGAAAAGAAAACGTCAATTTGTAAAATGATACAAATTCACTAAAGCAGCCAATTTAAAAATATTTGTAATATGAAACAGGTAACACACATTCTTCGCAGTTTTGTCGTGTATCTGAACTTGTATAATTTGTTTTGCAGCTGTGACGTCACTCGTGTTTGTGACGTACACTGTCATGCAAGCTCGACATTACTCTTGTGTCAGAAAGGTTCACACATGACTGAAGTTTTGTAAAGTTTTGTACACCGTATATATCTTGAAATAAAACTTGTTTAACAGTTTTATTTCGATGATATTATGATAACCCGGATTTAAGCCAAATCACAAAATACTGACCAATATTCTAGCTTTTGGAGTTGAAGGTGAAAACAAAAATCATGACGGTACCTAACCAGAAGACGCAGGTTCGAATCCTGCCCGCAGTTGAATTTTTTCTTCATTAAAATAACTTTATAGGTAATATTGAGCTAGTACTCAGTAACCTACGTTCAGTTGACACGTATAGAAATAATTTAAAGAAAAGTGTCGATGTCACGTAAAAAAATAAAATGCTAGCTTGCTTTGAAAGTTTAAATAAATTTATCCACTATATAGAGCCACAGTTTTTGAAGTATCTTTTTAAATGGTGGAGGCTTAGTAAAGATAATGGAATGGATATTAACTCGAAGGGGTGAACAAAGGGGTAGTTACAGTAATTGGACGTCAGAGGTATGCGCTCCAATATTGTTTGATTCGTTGCACCTGTGGTGTGTAGCAGAGGGTTGAATTTAATTAATAATGTACTCTCGTAGTCCTCTGAGTATGCGAGGGGTTAAACTACCATTTATTGTCAGGGCTTGAGCACCTGTTAGTGAAATGATAAAGTTATTTATATTTAAATTGATGTTAGTACTTATTAAAAAATAACTGTAGGAAATAATGAAATACAGGAATATGTATATTGTTTCTCCAGAAGGGTTTCTGGAGAACTAATAATAAAAATCTGGACAATTGTAACTTGGTAGACATATATTGTTCCTTCTCAAATAAATATAAATATTTTTTATAAGTAAGGTTTGCTACTTTAAATCTGCAACTAATTCGCAAATAAAAACTAAAACAAGACTACAAAAAAAAAACAGAAAAGCATTAAACTACATACATGACATACATAGACTGTTAAACTAATTACCCTTTCATTTTCGTAGTCGGGTAAAAATGGGCAAGTTTAGGAACTTTTTCCCCATAACAGAGTGTGCAAGTTAGAAATCCCAATAGCTTTAAGTCCTTAAAACCCTAAATCAATTACGTTGGGACACCTCCCACTTCTTCCTTCTTCATACAAATCTCAGTTATCAGTACTCCTCGACTTCTGCTTACTCCTCGTCGTTATCGCGTGCCGGTGAGGCCAGGGGTCAGTCGCGTGCAGGCCGCGCACCACACCACACCGCCCACTCGCTGTTCAATGTAAATTACATGCGATGCCTGTTAGACTACCTAGTCAGGGAGATAGGCACCGATACTACATAGATACAATCTGTTTGTGGAAGGGGTTATTATCGACTATGATAATCATTAAGGTTATGTCGATTTCTTTTTAATAACAGAGTAGGCAAATTATCGTGCTGTTCACTAGATGGTATGCAATCAACACTGCCATAGTATTAAAAAAATATTGAACGAGAAATAGGCTAGATTAAAACGTGTCAATGTTGTGGTAAATAAACAAAACTATACGCACATATCTTTGATTTAAGTATAAAATTATTTTTGGCATAAGTTTTTGTTGTACAATAAAGGATATTCTATTCTATCCAATGTATTTTTAAAACAATTATAACATTATATTAGATTTATTTATTTGCGAACAAACATAAGATTGAACAAAAAGTATTTCTGCTACATTCTACCTTACGGCATACAACAATACTATTTCTTACGCCGTTTAACTGACTAGTTAGGAATCGCGACATACTTTTGGAAAAGATGCCTCTTGCCTGATCTTCTGATTTTTTTTCAACATTATTTAACGTGAGGAAGGGGACATCTGACCGATGCACATTATCGACTGTTCCCGGCGTCAGCTCCCGAACCATCAATAGGTACTTTAATTAACAGGTGTAGGCGTTCACGGCGATTTGGCTTGCATTCGGCTTCGGATTTGGCTTGCGATTGCAATATTCGCTGTAATGAAGGCTTTTGACCGCTTATTTGGCGTAGTGTCGATTCGTTTTGCTGCTGCTTTTAATGTAATTTGCATCATTATGGTTTTGTAAAAGAAAGAGAAGGCACATTCTTTTTACTTTTAGTTCAGAGTTGTTTTTATCTTAGTTCAATGGGATTAAAACAATTAATTGGACCTATTTTCAGGACTTCCTGCTAAACCCAACACGCTCCGCAATATACGGATTTCTAACTGCGCGTTCCCAGTGACGACAAAATATGTTGCAAACAGCTACTTATCCCTCTCACTCTTTGAGAGTTAGATAGAGTAAGATAGATATTTGCAACATGTTTTGTCGTCAGGGGGTTGCGGGGTTACACGAATAATAAGCATATTGAAAAAACCCCTCTAAATCCTGACCTAGTTTTATTGATTTTATATAACCGAGTGGTTTTACTTTAGTACATACATTCCCACATTCACACGCCTTTTTTCCCACATAGAAGGCGGAAACTACAGATCACCACTTGCTACGACTCTTGCATAACTCTTTCGGTTCTCTCTCTCTTCTACAATTATTCTTAAAGAATGGGTAGACGTGGTAGCCTCATACAAGTAGAAGGGGTAGCCCCATACAATCAACTGGTCCAATTATGGTAAGCTTCAAACAAAAATAGTGTGACAGTTACTTTTCCGGGCTGATCAATGTGCAAACGATTTAAACTGACTACTGAGCATACAACTGAATACGGAGCCTTGTACCGGATCGACTTTGTACACTGCGGGACAATTAAAGTGTTCACATCTGTTTACCATGTTAATGTTACTTTTTGTTAAAATTGCCGCTTGGGATGGCAATACGTAAATACTTATTAAGTTGTTTTTGTTGTTTTTACAGGGGTAAACAAGCCTTTATTGTGACTGTTGCTTTACTGAAACAACTCCGTTTTCAGAATTTGTTCACTAAATTGTTACGTGTACCTATAGGAATAGAAGAAGATTATAAACATAACGGGCTTTTATGTTTGTGCTTTTTCAGATACTTTTGTATGTTTATTTTAAGAATATATTAAGAAGAAGTTGAGTATTCATTAAACCACACACACGTTTAATTTGCAACTATAAACCCTATCTTTCTCATATAGTTTGGCTACTTTAATTTCCGTTGTAAGTGGGTTTATGTCTCGCGTAAAACATTGTAGCATAAACTTGTAACATAAAACAGTCTCATTAACTAAGTCCTATCTACTTCACATTAAAAAGAGGCTAACGTAAATACGAGGTACACAAAGTACATCAGAGGTAATTATATGAAAACAAAAGATACTCGGCGTGGGCGAGAAATCCTACAAATTAGGACGAAAACCAACTTAATGACGAAATATCCTATTATCCGAGGGCCATCTTAAATAAATTTATTCGGGTCGTAAATAAAATTGTGAGGTACACTTATTGTGTCCCGCTGTGCAAACCCCGGGCCGGTGACTTGTTTAAAAAGGTAAAATAAATCCTTGACTTGTTTGCTTTAGCTATTTTGGTGTTAAAATGTAAAGCTAGTCTTTAGGGTTGTGTATTTAAGGAATAGAATAGAATAGAATAATCTTTATTGTACACCATTAATAAGAAGCAACATTAATAAGGAAATGCTTAAGCTAAGGGTACAATGGCGGTCTTATCGCTAAAAGCGATATCTTCCAGACAACCTTTGGATGGGCAGAAACAAAAAATGTGATAAAAATAAGGAACCCTTTCGAAATCACTTAAACGATTTTGGTGGCACTGTAATTTTTTTTAAAGTATTATTAGAAAATTAGATTTGACTAGGTGCCCTGAAAAGGTGGTTTTCACCGGCGAGACGAGGCGTGGATGGGATTCAGCATTCCTTTATATCTAGACACACTAGCACTGCCTATCCATCAATGTCGCAATATACTTATATATTTGATGTATGAATATCCCAAAAGTAAACGTAAAACGTTTTTCCTAATGCTATAAAGATCTCTAAATAAGTCTATAGTACCTACTCGAACATAGAATGAACCCGTTTATATTGTATATAATTTTATAAGACAACACGTAGAATAAAACCAATTTGCTGATATTTAACAATTAAGTAGATAGATCATAATTGCGCTCTTGTGTAGAAGAGAAATAAAAATTATTGTAAGGCATACCAGCGCTTTCCACATAAAATAGTAAAAAAACTTGAGTAAAGCATTTCTAATGTAAAGCGATGTTCTAGGAAATGCATTTAAATTTATTCGCTCATGGACATTCGCTAATAGGGTTGTCACTACAAATATTTCAAAAATAAAATGTTAAGTAGAGGTTAATCTTTTTGTTGGATATTGTTTCACCAAATCATAGATATATATATAGGTATATTAGGGTTGAGTCTGCCTTTTATCTCGCTCAGGTCCTAAAGGACAAGGCACTCGACGATAGATCTATTAAACTCCATACCTACTTGCATTTTGATGGAAGTTAAATATGAATTTTTCTTATATAAAATCTTGCACAAAAATATTTGCCAACCCTAACGTAGCTCCTCTTATGAACACACACAACATTTTTCCATTTTTAATAGACTGTTTTTACTGGAGAGCGTTCTCAGCTCGTTTTAATATTTCTTGTTAAAATATATTTTTAAGCTTATTTTCCGTAGCATACTTTTCTTTAGCCTGCGTTCAAGTGTAAACATAAGTTGATTACCTCTTATTTTGGTTTATTACTTATAAACAGGTAAGTACAATGAAATTACTCGCTAAGTTATAAAAAGGCAGCGTATAGTACACAACAGAAAACATTTATATTGGTACTTTGAAATTTCATAAGGAATAAATAACTGACTTACAAAATAAAAAAATACGTGTTGTAATATTACTTAGGTACATTTTTTTCTTACTAACAATGTGGGTCATATATTACTAGTATTCTTATTAATCCCTCGTATTAAGCACAATGCTTGTATTACGAGTGGGTTCACGTCGATAGTGCAATGGGTGGGTTTCAAACCGGCAACCACATGATCGCAAGTCCTAGCCTAATATTAGCGAGTTATTCCTCGCCTAATTGGATTGGATCAATTTTACTAAACGGCTTTTTTCTCCCAAAAGGAAGCGTTTCCCACGTCCACGTGCAGATAGATTATAATATTATTACTTTTTAAAGGCGGTTTTACTTTTTTATTAAAAAATATTTTATTTCAACATTTTTAGGGATCACATCTTCAACAAATTTGAATGGGACCACCTCAGAAGTATACACTTTCTAAAGTCAAGAAATTTCTAAAGTCGGTTAAAAATAGAATAGTGATAATAACAAATCATTTTCAAATAGCTCCCAAAACCATCATCTCAGAAATTCCAGCAAATATTCCACGTTAAATTGTACCAATTATACTATAAGGAGTCCCGAGTGCATTAATTCTCAGAATCTCTCTACACTGCACACTATGCACAGTGCTCTGGATTTAATACCTCACGCCTAGTGGTTTAGCATACGTTTGCGAATTAAATTTAATGCATTAAATTTATATACTACTGTGACGTCGACCCGGACACATTATGCATGATATTTACGGTAAAGTTTTTGCATTTGATATTACTCGTTGAAAGTCTTTTTTCATTTCTCATACTCGGAAAGTAGTGTTTATTTGATCTGAATAGCGGGTGAAAAATGCTACTTCCCACCCTTAGGCGGGAATAACTCATAGTAATTACTTTCCTCCCTAGGGTGGAAAATAATTAAAAAATAGAACAAAATTACATTAGGCAGTCAGCTGTAAAAAATCTAACATAATTAAGAAAAGAATGCTGCGGTCTTGTGTGTTTATAAACGGCCAGTGTGAATTAAAAAAAAAACGCGTTCGACTGAGGCAGTGACGCGGTGTGTTCCATAATTAAAAATTTAAATAGACTATGACAATATATAATTTGGCGGGATACTAACTTAACTTTTGCTATATCGAAATCTTTATTAAAAATGAGTTTTTTTACTTTCCTTATATTCGAAATGAAAAATAGAGTGCTTAACTCGGGTGAAAGACATCAATTAGTACTCGGACTATAGCCAGTCTAAATACCTCGTATGGGAATTGATTTATTTCCAGACTTGTGTAACAATCTACTATTTTATTATTCATACGAAATCACTGAAGTATCAAGAGCATAATTTCAAAAAATCCTTTTTATTTTCATACAGCGAAGTACAATTTGCTAAATGCCTATCCGACTTATTTATTTATTTTGATATAAACAGTTAGGTTACTTTTATAGCTTAAAAAATATATTAAAAGATAACAAATATTTCACTTATGTGGAACCCACAGCGTTTTCTACGTTTTTTTACATAAGTATTAAGTATATAAACTAAGAACTGCGCTCGAGGTAGACATGATAATATTGTCTTTTTTTCAATAAGAGTATGACGTCTAAATGAATATGAAAACAACTGAATGACTTAGGAATATAAAGAATACGCTGGGCTATTGCTCTGCCTTATGCTGGACATAATGCTGTTCCAAGGATTCAAACAGTTTAATATCTGTATATAAACCTCTTAATTCTAGACAAATCTAACAAAATCATAATCATAGAAATGTGTTTCAAATAAACCACCGTTTTGAGTGATAAATGAACACACAAAACTAAGTAGGTACTACCCATTAATTTTCTTTGTGCGGGATATCGCTGTTTATTTTATTTGTGATACAGAATTCAAGCACCAGCCGCAGAGCATATTCTCGGAATCTCTCGTACCTGAATAAACGCTTCCATTTCATATTCCTAGAAACACAGCAACCTCGTATTCGTGGAAACCTGTAGCGAGCATTGAGATATTAAGTACGCAGCCGACACATCAATCAAAATTTGAGAGTACAAAATATTTAGTATAGTAACAACTATAAAATTGTAGCATTATTATTTCTTATTATTTGAATGTTTAATGAAAGCATAAGAAGTAGTAATACTTCAGTAGCATGTGGCATTAATCAATTTAAAATCATAGTGTTTTGATAAATGTAACAAAAGCTCCGAATCTATGTTTGACTATTCCTCATTTCAGAACGTGCCGTATTGTTGCGCCGAGTGGCATGCCTCAACAATCACGCTTCACAGGTTCGTTAATATTGTATAATAACTCAATGGCTCTGTCGAAATTGAAATTCAGGTTCGCCGTCTCTAATACTCCACGGAGCGGTTTTCATATTGCATTTATGATGTTAAAAGTGAATTCTATGAACTCATAGTTAACATAAATATACATCTTGTGCGAAAAACAGCTTTACTATTTATATGAAATGAAATGAAATGATATTTATTAATTAATGTTTAATTATTTAATGTAATTTTTTTATTAATCTTATATTATTAATCTAATCTAATTTTTACTTATTATTAATCGAATTTTTATTTGTTAATTCTTATTAGGTAATTTATTGTTAATTGTTTTTCTGATGTTTTATGTTGTTTGATATTCATATACAAATGCATTTTGTTCTTGAATAAAATTGAATTGAATTGAATTGAATTATTTCTGTAAATAGATCTTTTAAGACACTTTTACAAGTCGTTTTTTTACATATTTTTTTTAACTAGATGGCGTCGACGTTTCCTATCTGACGACCTCTGAGAAGAAACGTCGAAACAAACTCAGAGAATCATGGTCTCTTTTAAAGTCCAGACAATAGTTATATTATATGCGAGTTCAATGTAGGGCAAAATCTGAACAGGCCTTTTGAAGAAAGAACCATACCAGCTTTGAGTTGACCTGTCCTAACTGACGGAACGCATACATCAGTCATCGTGTAGCTCAACCATTTTTTAGGGAGCCCAACGACCCGACGCACAACGATACCAGATCAGCAAGACATTTGCGTAGGTCATGGGTCATATACATACATACATACCATCACGCCTGTACCTATTGCCCAAAGGGTTAGGCAGAAGTGTACTAATGTACACCCACATTTCGCCGGTATGTTTTAGGTCTCATGTAATAGGAGGCGAGCCTATTGCCATTAACTGGGCACAAATCCGGACTCCGAGCTGCTACTGTGAATTTCATAGAAAAAACCCAATAACACTTTGCTCGACCTGGGGATCGAACCCAGGACCTCTAGAGTAGTAGTCCCGCTTAGGACCACTACACTAATGAGGCAATCACATACAGTACCTAAGTATTACCACTTTTAACAATTACTTTACCCACGGCTACATTTTTGCTATTTTATATAATATCGCCGAAATCTACTCAATTCACTCCACGATGCATTCGCTTAATCACCCAACCATGAATCGGTTTCCAATACAAATCGCAATTTGTTCCGACAACCCGTGCCTCACCTCAGCTGATTAACATACATTAAAACTGAATTGAATATGCTTGGAATACGTTTGCAGTGTATTAACCTTTTGAACGCCATTGTCACATACATGTGACAAACGAAATCTTACCCTGAACGCCAACGTCACAAATATATGACAAAATATACGTCGCACCATATTATGAAATAAACAATTTAATCATTACTTTAGTGTGTTTTCACTACCTAGTGTAATTTGACTGAAAAAGTGGCCTGGCGTCAGGGGTACGGCGATACGTTTATACTCTGGCGTTCAAAAGGTTAAGCTCAATTTAATAGAATTGAATGCAAATTCAGAGCTTCAGATATTGGTAATATTTAATGCTTTATTTTGGCCTTCGCACTTTATTTATAAGATTCAAAGATTTATTGCATACTAAGTGTACAAATAAAGGTGATACATAAATGTTGTTAGTTATATAACATACCTTTTGGGTTCAGAGTGACCCCAATGACGCATCTACTTTCCATAGGGTCTCCATCATTACTTTGGCTTCTCATCCTTCCATATTTCATCAAATTTCAGCAATATGATTCAGGCGTCCGTGCCACAATTAGAGTTGTGGACGGGGCGGTCGCCTCAATCGTAATGCATCTTATTACTGCCGGCAACGTCTTAAATAGTCAACGACCCCCTCCACACTGCGCATGATTCATTAACTGGTATAATGTCACGTTTGTGGGTAGGTTAATATTTATTTTTAACAAATAAATTGCTCGCGCCGACTTACTATCATGCCTGTTTTTCCGAAGTGTTAGGCGAAAGTGACTAATGTACAAAAGCTTTTCGCCGGAATGGTTCGTTCCTGCTATTTAGAATAAGCATTCTAAATAACAGTTTGGAGCCTAGGTTTGTGCCCGGTGAATGATAACACTCGCTCCCTTTACATAGGAAAAAAAAGAAAGCATTTTTTTTTATTTTTTAGCTTTAAATATTGCGAAATGTTCACAAAGATTCGTTTTCTTTCACTAGAAATTTTCTTTAATTAGAAAATTCATAGAAAAACCCAATAACGCTTTGTTTGACCCCGAGGGAATCGCGCTGGGAACGACTAGACTAATGAGAGAATAAATTGTCATATCTTTTATTTTAATGTTTATGAAATATAGGAAAGGAATATAGCATGCATTACCGGATCTTTGCAATGTTCATGTGTTGTGCACCGTAAACAACTTCTAATTTCAATCAATTTGTCATTATAATTGTTCATAGCAAATACAAATATTTACTTTGTGCTTATTTGTTCTCGATCAGTACTATTTTGTGCCGTTTATTTCGGAATTCTATTACCTATTATGGATGCCACAGAATACCAGAAGACATCGCCGTAGACCCATGAGACCAATTAGATGGCGGGATGAGCTTGACTCTTACTGCGTGCGTTGGATGCTGAAGACTCTCAACCGGGAAGAATGGAAGAAGGAAAGGGAGGCCTTTGCCCTGCAGTGGGACGATCACAGCTGATAATAATAATAATAATTACCTATTAAATGAACTGTTTATTTCTAAAGGTACAGCTCCTCATGGTCGTGGCGAATGTCACGAATCCGACGGCCCTGACTATAAGGGAAGGAAAGTGCTGTTTTTAGTCGGTACGAGTCCATTATACCCTGCCTCCCAAGGTAGAAGACGATCCATAACGATTTTCTGTACTATTCAAAAATGAATAATGGAATAACAGTTTTACCAAGGTTCCCCATCTTCAATTTGAGTAATTAAATACTTATTTCTTAAAAAAAATGGAACAATAAACTAAAATGGGACTAAATATAGTTATTAACATTATTAAGTGTTATTTAAAGGCAAGTGTACAACTGAATATCCAAGATCCATTAAAATTATATTTCAATGTATTGCCTGATTGAAAACATATTTAAGCACTATCAAGCTATATGGACAGTCCATTTTCGCGTTACATGTGAACACTAATTTGTTGGCACGTAGAGCCACGCGGCCATGTTGCCGAGTTGTTTACATACGGGTAATCCCCTTACAGCCTTCGTTAAACGCGCACCCACCCGGACAAAATTAACTTTTAACAAAATATTGAGCATCCCTGGATTTGTATCTATTTACAAATATTATTAGGTGGAACATGTACGTAATATATTTACTGTAGTAACTAAACGCATTTAGTTACTACAGCAGATACATTACGTACATCGTAAACATCAATACCAAAATAAGTCTTTTTAAATCTTCTGTCCTCTTCATTATAACAGTGTGTAAAAGGGACAGCTAGAGCCGCGTGTGTCTTATGATAGATTATCAGCCACACTACCAATAAGAGCACACGCAAGGCTGTCGCTGACTCTTATTCAATTTCTTCTTCTTCTTCTCCATGTTGCTCCTTTTGACGATATGCAGAAAGTCCACGGCTAGAAATATATTACTGTTATATTAAATAAAATAACTACTATAATATTGAATAGTTCATACTGTTCAATATATGAATACCAAAATTTTGGTCCGTTTATATTTAGAGTTAAAACAAAATGAAATAAAACAAAAACACATTTTTTATGAAATACAAAAAAGATAACAATGAAAATCCACAATAAAACAATACCTGTAAACCATAAATCTAACTGCGAAACTCAGGCCAAACCTTAATAATTCAGAAAAATAATTGTAAGTGCCAAAAGCCTTTAAACGACAAACTACTTAACTTGATCAAAAGGCTTTTATAAACGTATTAATCAAGTTTAGAGGCGTTCGTTCAGAAGCCAGACCAAGTTTTGTGAATGAGCTCAATCGATGTAGCGGGTAAGTCGCTTCCAACGATTGAATTCGAAAAGGAATTTAGTTTGTAGACACTTCATTACTAAGACCTTTAGTTGAAGAGGATTACAATGACTTTAGGTTTTGTTTTGTTTAAATTAGTTTTGTTGTAAGTACTCTTTGGACAATAAAGAAAAGAAACAGAAGAACTAATAAAGTTAAACAAGTATAAATATATAGAGCGCCCCATTTTCATTATCAACTCATTTATTGTCCTATAACTGGGCATGTGCCCCTTTTTAGAATAAGAGGGAGTGATAAGCTTTAGTTCGGTAAAGAAGACAAGTGGTTAATTAGTAGACTGTTAAAAACTTAGATAGTTACGCAATTTTTTTACCCTCACAGTTCTTTAATATATTATATTGCTATGCTATATCTATTATTATCTATCTTCTTCTATTTCTATCCATTCTATTCTATTCTTCCTATCTTCTATTTCTATATAAATATAAATGAATCACTATTTCCTTGGTCACGCCACCACGCGTGAACAGCTGGACCCATTTCGCCCATTAAGTCTTTTTTGTTGTATTTATTATTTACACATTATCTAAAGAAATTAACGATAATATTAACTTATTTTTTTATCCAATTGAATTGAATATTCATAACTACGACATGATAACGTCTGTCGGATCAGCTAGTTAATTATGAAATACATCTTCGTGGCGTCCCATCACGTAGGTATATTAAAGCCCCCACTTTATAAAAACTTCGATATCGTTCGAGAAATTACAATATCTACGTAAAAAACCGCTCGCTATCAATTAATATTCAAATGAGCCCAATAGACCGAGAGATAGGCCTCACTTAATCAACGGAACGTTAAACAATTTTCCTGCCGTCACAAAAAATGACGGCTGTATCAAAAAGTGACGTCGGAATATTCAAAAGGTTGAGTTGAATTATTCAGATGGTTGATTATTCATGGAGCCGGCTCCTTGTCTGTTCAGCGTACGTCATTCAAACTCACCGTACGTCATACTTGTTTAATTATGAAACTTGCGCTCTCTGCGAAACTTAAGATAATTTAGATAGCGATTTTTTAAGTAAATATTATAAAAGGGAGAAGCCATAAGGTTATTATTTCACATTTACATGACAAAAATGTGAACATTCAATGTTTGGAAAGTAGTAGGTATCAGATTCAAAACAAGACTTTCCTAAAATAAAAGTTAATCAACATGGTAAATATTAAGAAGTGGGTACAACAATAATACATTCAGAAAGCATGTTTAATAATATGCCATCACAAAAGGAAAAGAAAACGTTATTAATACGGATATAAGCCTACGCATTTAATTTACTATATTGCAAAGCTTCCAAAGAGTAACATTTTATCTTTATAAATATATAAGAACAAAAAAGAAAATCAAAGTAACATTTAATATAGCCAAGTCGCAGCTGGTTAATAACACCATCTCAAACACTTTTAATATTACTAGCGGGAACCGCATCTATCTGGATTACACCGGATAGCACTGGATAAAATCTGTTTGAGGCAGACACTTAGATTTACTCGTGATGGGTATTGTTGTTGTTCTTACACAAAATATGGACGGTGCTATAAAAATAATGTAGTGGATAAAATAAGTATGAAGCAAACACAATTTGCCGAGATAAAGGAATTACTATAAAATACAATGTTCATGACTCTAACGAGTTTTAAGTCAACCTGTTTAATACCTATTGATAAAAACAAGGTTTTTCATATATTCGAAGTAACATTCGATTTTTTTTACTAGCAGCATAACAAAAAGCCTTGAGCTCCAGTTTAACAACAGACAAAGAAAGTTCAGTTGACTGCAAACTTGTAATTTTTTGCTAAAGAATATGGAAGGTGCACGGCAATGTTTTAATTATTCCACAGCAAGGAAGTTATAGTCTTTTAAAAAAATAAGTTATAGCAGCTCCAATATAACTGGGACACTAAACACTGTGGTGCGAGTAGCAAATTAATTAAAACTTTACAACCCATATAAATACAATTTCAATATTTCTAAGTAGTTTCAAAATATAGATGCAGATATCTGATATGGAGGTAGCCTTAATTCGCATTGATCGATTGATCATGATGATAGACGTTAGGTTATATTTAAAAGAGGATTGAAAAAAGGTATATGCTAATGAATATAACACAAATATTGCTGAACAATATAACTCGGTAAAAAATAGTAATACAAGTCAAATTATAAGAAAATAACAAACGTTTTAACAAATAGAATTTCTGTCGGCCTAAATATACCGACAGAACTTATACCTGTCATAGAGGCTGTAGACAACGTGTGCAACTGTCGTCCGTGACAACTGTCCGGCGGTGTCCGAACAAGACACGGGCGGATAGGATTGCTTTCATCTGAGTCGCGAGACAAGAATATTGTTTGATCCGTGTGTTGGTTTTCACCAAATTTTTATAGTATTGAATAAATGGTGTTGGATAGCATTATGTAATCGCTTGATACTGTAGTATATTTTCGGAAGAAATGTATAGTTTTAAGGCAAATTTTGGATACAAAGAGCTAATAGAAAAGATCTTTATATAGCAGCTTGTTAATGTATATTGTGCTTTTCTATGTACCTAGACGACGTTATGATAACCTCATGCGGATTATTGTTATAGTACGTTTGGAGGTTTGCAATAACTTCTTCATATTATTCAAGTTTTAAGATTCGCTTTAGGTTTATGTATAAGGTTTATGTTATTGAGAAATCATGCCTCGATGCCGGCAGTAAAATGTTTCATCAGATTCGTGAACAAAATTAATATGATCCAGAGTTAGTATATCACAATCTATCGCATGCCATACCCTCGTAACTTGGCTGAAGCGGTGCTGATCGATACTCAGTATTCACAACACGTGTTCAAGTAACGAGCATAGTTTGAGCATCGCGAGTGAATTGCATTTGTTTGTGAAGAGCACAACGTACACATATCGTGTAAACGTTGTGTATCGTGTAACGTTAACAAGCAGTTTACAGCAAAACATCAACTATGCAGTGCCGGGTTAAGGAAGCATGGGGCCTGAAACATATTCTACTGAGGGCCCATGATCTACTGTACATTCTGAAGTATAAAGTAGTTAAACAAAATTCAATACTCAATATGTTTATTTTACATGGAATTATTCACTTTGACGACTTTTTAGTGTCTTAGTCTCGTTCCAATAAAGCTCTGGCGGAGGTTCCCGATCTATGTATGAATTTAACGGCCGTTTATTTAGGCATTGGTGAGAGTGATGGTCAGGCATGATTTTAATAATACTAGTAGTCGCATGATGGTCAAAATTCGACCTCAATTTTTTCGACACTGATTCTCTGTATGAACTTTAACTCTTACACCTCTTTGCGTGCAATGTGCTTAAAAATATAGATAAGAAATTACTTATTAATATATAGACATAAACGAATACATTATTATTCAGTAGCTACTTTAAAAAAGAGTTGTTCATAAATAGTTCATAATACATATAATTCATAATACAACAATCTGTTCATCCTCTAGATAGCAGAGGATAGGACAGAGGTACTACAGCAATATAACCAGTACCAAAGTACTATATAAAAATATACTATACCTAACAATATTAATCCCCAGAACCAGTGGAATTGGACCAAAATCACAGCACAGCGTATATTTCCGGTTGGGGAGCATGAACCGTGAAGGCGGCGGTATCAGCGGTCGGGTGGACTGATTTACGTGCCGCCCGCCCTCGCGGAGGTAGGCCTCAGATTTTGATCTTTACGGGTTTTTGAAACCCATCGAGTTGTTGAAAGGGTTTGACAGGTTAAAGTGTTATTTAGGTTGGGCTATTTTTATTAGTATGTCAGTTACACATACAAATAAAAGACTTCAAGGTTTCATAAAACAGACGTTCTTCTTATTCACATTATTATTATTGTTTGCATTGATTAACCGTGCAGAATTGTGGCTATCGTTGTTAGTTTTAAATGTTAATCTATTATGCATACCTATTTAGTAACCTATCGTTGCTGGTAGTGAAGAAGCATACCTGTAACAAAAGAACATCACATTATTAATTAATTATAGAAAAAAAAATCAAAGCATCCCTTTATACAGCACTGGATTCGATAAGATAAAATCAATGGAATGTGCTGTCACACGCAAATGACTGCCTTGATTATGGCAGTTCATTGGTCATAAAAACCAGCCTTATTAACCTTATCATCTAGCCTTTTAACTTGCATATTGTAACACCTGTGTCCTAGGGGTAGGCAGAGACTTAAGTTTTCCACTTGCTGCGATCCTAAAATACTATGGAGAGGCGAGGTGTGTTGCCCCTCTAACCAGAGGGAGGATCCTCCGATCCACATGCCTGGTGGGCCACTTTCCAATGGATGATGTCGGGGGTTGTATATATTCTAATGGCACGGTAAATGTTGCTTGCGCGATTCAGGTATTTTTTATTATTTGTTACCATGTAGTTCTATGTATCTCGGTAGATGTCGCTATGATACCACTTTCCTGACACGCCACTTGCTAGGATCCTAGCCCACCATATTGCTTCATCTACGTTCATAAACCTCCTCAAGCATGATCAAAAATAGCATGCCAGTTACATAACTTTCTTTAATAAATTTGTTCAGCAGGTTTGAGTAAATATTTATACATTCATACTGAGCAAGGTTTCGCTTCAGTCAACTCGTTAAAATCCATGAATTCATCATGGCGGGAGTCAGGTTACCATGTAGATTGAATCTACATATTTATCAGTCTGTCTGTATTGTAATATCACGTTGCAATATGGAAACGAATTAATTAAATTACATTTCAACGTCTGTGTGATATAAATTAGTGGTTTTGACACGTAAAGACGTTTACCTCGTAATGGAATGTTATTAAATACTTATACAAATTGTTTCTAAGGATACATAAATATATCTCATCCGTATACCTACATTGAAAGCAAAAAAATCATGATTTGATTTAAATAATTAATGAAAAAATCTAATTACTGGAACTACCAGTCGGATTTGAGAAAATAATTTTCCGTTTGACAGCCCAATCATTGAGGAAGGTTATAAGGCTATTTAACAGCTAGCTACGACCCTTCGGCGGAGCGGGACAAAACGAGTGATACCGCGGGATACAGCTAGTTGATACTAAAAGGCGAAGTATAACCTGTGTGTTCACGTTCTAACCAAACAACTTTAGCAAAAAAGGAAACGGACACTTCCTATTCATTAATACATATAATAACAACAACTTTGAACTCGTGCCCTCCATCCAATTACAATAACATTATGTCGAGCACCCTCCAATATCACGCGACACCTACTCTCTAAGCGCTCGCAATAAAGTCGATCAGTTTACAAAAACACGTGCGACGACGTCAGTGTCTGCTTTGAAAAGAAAAATAAATTATAGAAAGAAGATCTATTTCGCGCGCGCGGCAAAACACGTAACAAAATAAATAAACTGCAGTTTTAGTATGCCTGTTCTCCTTAAATTATCCCGATAAATAGTTGAAATGAAAAAGGGACTTAAAAAAATCTATTAATAGGAACAAAAAAAGACTAATATTTGGTGTTTTCCTACGTTTAACTTCTGTACCCGTTTCATGTGGAACCACTTAGTGACGCGGGTCGTGTAATTGTACGTGGAAGTGATACTCTTCTGGCACCCCATTCTCCCTGTGAACGAACGATAACTGCGGAGGTTTCCGAAAGTATCAAGTATGTGGAAATTGTTCGGTAAAAACCTCCAGTCTCCGGTTCGTAAACCGTGTGACAACCAAATTACTTTTAATGATCTAGATCTACCTTAAAAAAAACTATTAAATGCACTGGAGTAGATAGTAAGATGAATTTTATCGGTAATAATACAATTTTAACAATGTAGATTGGAAGTCTCGTAGCGACGTGCTACAGGCAGTACAGCGAGCTACGCGGCTACGAGCTACGTGGCTACCTACTACGCGGCTACGTGCTACGACAAACTTTGTATTAAAATCATGGAGACTTTTATTGCATTTCTTTTTTAAAACTTGAGATTGCAAAACGAAATACGAGCTAATACTCTTTCCGTGTACTTTATATGACATTATTTAAAGGATAATAAAATAAGCTCCAAATAACATAACATTGTACATTATCCCATTCATTGCGTAGACCAAAGTTCCAATAAGGATAAATGTCTTAACCATAACGAAAATGTGTTTAGGACGATATTACTAAAAAAGAAAGAAAGTTAAAAGAGTCGTACACTAAGGTAATATAAATTAAACTTCAGAAACTCAAATAAACAAATGGGGTGGCTTATAATTATAACGCACGCTGGGTTGAACAATCCGTAAGGGCAGAAATATATCCACCAAGCGTAACAAGGCAAAAAGTATTTCTGTCGGGAAAATAAAATAAGAAAAAAAAACTGTATACAAAGACAGTCCAATTAAAAGTCAGAAATAAATCAAAATAACCACGTTTACGGAAAGAGTTATTTTGTGTGTACAGAAAAAAACCACACGATCGCGTTCGCTTTGTCTTTTATATTTAACTGTTCCGGGAAAACTGAGATATTCCAGAAATGCTGGCATTTCCCTTTGTAGATAAACAGACAGACGACAGTTCCTACATCAAAGTAATATTAAAATTACAGCGTTAATTATAATGACATTTGAAAAATCCTAACTAAGATAATGAAGAAATTCGTGGCAGACTGCTTTTGTACGAATTGTTGAAATAAACATAAAATTCTAAAAGAAATACTGCGTATACAAATATGTAGTGAATAAACATTATTTTTTTATTTATTCCAGCTGTATTTGGCGAATATCCAATTATACTTTTTTATTTAAATCTATTTGAAAGAGACTAGACCATTAAAATTGACGTATTATATTTAAACCCCTTTCAACGAATCCGTGTGTACGACTAAAAGTACAAACGCGAGCAAAGATTTTTTCTTTGTTCATGGTCTTTTATCTTGTCATACGTAATTAGTATGTAAGATCGACAGAAACTTGCGATGGCCACTTGCTATGACAAGTCACGGTCAGTCGACGGTCACGGTAGAATGAGATGTACCTAAGAGTCATTGTCACATTCAACATTATTATAATTTGCATATCAACTTTACTTCAGTTGTAGAACAAAAATTACGGTCATGTAACATGTTACAGTGAACCAACTTTTCTTCGTTAATAAACGATTTGAATTTGTCTGTAATTACTGTCTACCCCTATGTGAAAAAGTCACGAGTGAATGTATGTAAAAAAAATCCCACTTAATACGTCAGAACACAGAATACGGCACTAACAAACACACAGTAGGTACCCTAATTTTCATAAGAAAGTAAATGAATTCAATTTGAGTCAGACATATATCAAACATCACGAAAAATGTAATATTAAAATATTCTTGAAATAAAGATGAATTCTTGAATAAAATTTCCAACGCCATTTTTCATTTGCTGGAGCGACGACGGACTGAAATCATAGAAGACATAAACTGATGATACATGTACTATTTTCATCTCGAATTTCTTGGAAATAGATGAAACTGTTATAGCAATGGAAGCATCATTTTATAATAAACTCACAGCTTAAGAGATCTTCGTAATAATTGCTAAACGTAGTTAGTATTTTAACAGCTTTATCTCTCGAGTAAAGAGTACTTCAAATTTATAAGTTTTCTAACAACCGTGAAAGATGACGAGTTAACGACTTTCAAGTAATTACCACACTATTCGTGTGGTAGGAAATAAAACTGTTTTCGTAGTCTACAGGTGCGTGATATCCTGGAATTGATTCCATGAGCACCACTCTTGTCAGAAAATCCATTAGGCCATACTAAAATTAAAAATATAATAATTATGTACCATATACGAAGCCATTAGTCATCATTCTAGTCTTTACAATACTTTGTCTCTTTTTGATCAAAACAAAACGACAAATGAACCAAAGAAACAAAACAGTAATTAGATTGCACACACTAATACACATACATACGTACATTCACGCCTTTTTGATACGATTCTGGCATAGGTACTTATTTTTCTTTATCCGCGTTCACGCTTATTAGAATATAATTGAATATCCCGCAAAACTAACGTCTATACACGAAACATACCCGTCTCTAAATCCGCTCTCGAGCCTGTGTGATGTCAAACCCTAAGTTCTTGAGCGGAGGCAGTTCATAACATTATCATGTGAATCACGCAGGCTCGGCCGATGTATGGACACTCGCAACGTGATAGATAGCCCTAAATCGAGCGTAATAGAGGTAAATTGAGTTTGGATACAAAAGGAATGCGCTAGTAAATTTCTATGAATAGTGCTGTAAATATTTTATCAATTGAAAGTAGTTTTTTATTTCTATCTATCTCTTTCTTAAAGTCTGGTAGAAATACATAAAGCCTCGCGAGGTATACAAGACAATATAAAAACATACATACCTATTATTCAGCACAAAATAATTCTAGCACCGCTTTTAGGCAAAAGAATCGCCCGAAAGGTCTCGGAATTATAAACAGAAGCTATGAAACACTATTTTAGATTTTAAATTAGAAAAATAGCGACAATTGATAAACAACAGATGTAAGGAAAAAGTTTGAAATTCACCAAACAGTACACAGAAGAAAACCAAGCGGCTGAAAGCTGTTACCATTATTTATAAGTTATACGGCGGGTGGCGGCCGCGGGTCCTGGCTTACTGCCAACTAATTCTTTGTTAAAATATAATACAAAATAGTCTCCATTTACATTATATTTCCTAAAAATTCTACACTAAATTTGTATTTTTTTCTATTGCTTCGTTTTCCGGTCTATTGTCGAAGCTCGCTGTACTAAAAGCTGTTCTTCTTATGACACAGCGGTTTGACATTTCAATGTCCGTTTCCGTTAGACTCTATTGGATTTATGTGGTTTACATCCGTTTGAAGTTATTTAATGTGTGTGAGGTCTGGCAAACCGTACTAGAACAGCGGCGGCGGACTAAAGTATCCCCTTTTAGTATGATAGTTTAAAAAAAATATATAAATATTATTTAAACGTTGAATTATAATTACCAATACCATACAACTTTACAAACCCCTTTCATAAAGTCTCTCTCTTCCAGAAACGACACTAAAAATAAAAACCAAATGGAATTGCCGCTTCGTATTCAAAGAGAAATGGAGCGGCACGTGCCGTGATCGGCAGGCGGCCGGAAGCAGGCTTTGTGCCGATAACCGCGGGAAATCACATCCCCACCCGACAGCGCCCTCTGCCCCACATGTTGATTTACTAACCAAAAGACACAATTATACTTTTTGAAAATGTTGCACAGTTAAGCGAATTTCTATTTATCACGATACGAAATCGTGATAATACGAGATGAGTGGATTCGTCCATAACTAGCTGATAACCGTGTGAAACGTGTGAAATGGTTTTCACGTACTCCCCGAGAAATGTTACGGCAGAAATGTGAAACTATCATGGAATAAGTTTAAAACATCCTCATTGCTGCGGTACGCATGATAAAAAGTCGGATAAAAGCGTTTCTATGGTGTTTTTGAAATGACCACTATAAAAGATGTCGCTTTTTCGTGCATCTGGCCGTCCGATAGAAAAAAAGGGCAAAGGGGAATAAGATTGTGGAGATCTGATGCGCACTCTCCGAAATGTATACGATAAAAAACCGATAAGCTAGCAACGTATTAAGAACGAGCTCTGCCCCACGGCGATACCCTCATCGATCTGTTTTGTGCCAATCCAGTAGGAATTTTCAAATTATTTTTTCTTATCAAATGATAATTATATCATCAAGAAATGCTTTGTATCGGTGACCTTTAGTAAGTACGCAATTACGCAAATTTTCATTGTAAAATACACGCTCATAAAAACTTGTTATACATAAAAAACCAATAAGCAGACGCTTACGAAATTAATTAATTACGTTTAAATGCCAGATATTACCATTAAATGTTACTGACAGCATAATTTCGCTACGTCAATGTAACAATATTATTGTTCAGTATTTGTATTTAATTTCAGTAATTAAATTTTACATCCTAGCTTGTTATTAAAAAATCGATTTACAAATGAAACGTACATATTTGACGAATGTATTTCGAAAGAAGAAAAATTACTTATCACGGTTTATTTTTGATTAAAAAAAGAACTGCAAGGAGATTTTTTAATACGGTATTAATATAACAAAAGGATAGCCTAGTAGTAGTAGAAGTGGTCGTCAACGCAACTGTTACGTTAGAGGCCCTGAGTTCGATTTTCAGGCCGAGCTGTGTTTTTGTTCTTTTCTATAAAATTTTCTGTAGCGGCTCGCCCCCTGTTACATGGGACTTAAAAATATCGGTGAACTGTGGTTGTGCATTATTATACCTCTGCCCAGCCCCCCTGGGAACACAGCCCTTGTAGACGGGTCATAATATGTTATAAAAATATAAAAAATACACATTTTAAGAATAATTACCATTTACAGTTTAGCTTATACTACTGTAAACTGTTTTCAATCCTTAAAATATTAAGTAAAATTTGGACTCAGATGTTAATGCTTACTAATTGAATATAAACAAAGTGTTCTCGGATTCCGTGTCGTTGACCCCGCCCGTTCTCAACTTTACAAGTTAAGTAACATCAAACGGTTTCTGAGATAGTAATAATGGATTGATCGCTTGTTCAACTCTCTTGTCGGATCCTCTGATTGCTTTACTACCGGGATCATGAAAATGGAAACGTTTGATGTCATTGGGCCGGAAATCTTAATTGAATACTTCTATTTATTCTAACAGATTATTTATTGTTCAAATCTAGGATACATGTTAAAAAATATACATACATACATACCATCACGCCTGTATTCCCCGAAGGGTTAGGCAGAGGTGCACTTAATGTACACCCACAGTTCGCCGGTATGTTTGGATCCCATGTAATAGGGGGCGAGCCTATTGCCATTCACCGGGCACAAATCCAGACTCCGAGCTGCTACTGAGAATTTCATAGAAAAACTCAATAACACTTTGCTCGACCTGGGGATCGAACCCAAGACCTCTAGCGTAGCAGTCGCGATTGGGACCACTAGACCAACGAGGCAGTTAAAAAATATATAATTTACAAAACACTTTTTGCTTTATAAACATTTTCTTTTTTAAGAACATTTAACATAACGTAACACACATCATTACGCCTGTAGTCCCCGAAGGGTTAGGCTTAGGTGTACTAGTGTATACCCGCAATTTACCAGATTATTTTATTGCCGTTAATCGTTGCCGGGCGAACATCCAGTCTCCGAACTGCTACTGAGAATTTAATAGAAAAACCCAATAACACTGCTCGACCTGGGAATCAAACCAGGACTTACGACCACTAGACTACATAGGAAAATAAACTAAATTAGAACTTATTCTCATCGAAACCAAAGGAATGATGTAGGAAAATATTTATCCATGAAAATTCTTTATCTTATATCTCAGAAGATTTAATAGTCCAGCCAGCCGCCTCCGCTATGTATAAACACAGTAAACAGAAACAAATGTATGTGTTGAGCATGCCGGTCACGGCCGCCGCATCTGTTAGTCGCACTGTGCTGAGTAAATAGCGCTGATATTAAAATAGTGTTGGCTGTAACTTACGCAGGCCTTACGATAGGGGACAATGTACTGAGAATAAAGAAAGAAAACATACTTATTGAGACAACGAGACAACACAGGTACAATGAACAATAAAAATAAAAAACTAAGGTTACTAGGCGTGCTCTCAACAATATGCTGGGTGTATTTAATACCCAGCGCTGGTTTTCAGTTGGCACCTAGTAGTGACACACGGACACAGAAAACATGAATAAATATAATATAATAGAAATAAATTCATTAGAAAAATCTCCCGCCGCGTCTGTGTCTACCTATTCGCAATAGACTCAAAAACTACTGAACGGATTATCATGAAATTTCACGAATGTTCACCAGTGATTCATGAGGGAGGTTTAGTTTTATTTGTTAAGGTTTTATGTAAATCGATACACAGATAGCATTATCAAGCAATGATTTCAAAATCAGAACATGCGTTTTTTGCGTCACTGATTATAAAGAATATCAGAAGACGCATACTGATCCCAGTACGTGTTTCAGTCATGAGTTCAGACTCTATTATACAAGACACCATTATTACGTAATGGTCGATCAATCAAGCATGACACGTGACGTCACGGCCCGGTCCCTCCTGACCACATCTTAAAGCCATTCTATATAATAACTGGACGTTATTCACCGCAATATTAATTTAATGGTCATAACCACGGCCCGCTGCCGCAGCGTGGGGTATAAATTACCCCGGGGCGATGGTTAGGACGATCTACACGACTCGGTCTGTAGTGAACTGAGTATCTGCTACTGTTAAATAAACGAGTTCCGTAGGGTCAACAACACGATGGCTTATAAAACGTCTGCTAACTTCAATTAAGATACTTTGTAAGATGGTTTTATTGAAAGAAAATTTCCTAGTGAAAAAAAATTCGGCTTCAGTCAGTTTGAACCTGCGTCCCTCTGGTTAAGTACACCAGACGCTTTACCATCTAAGCTACCGAGACCACTGCCTTTGATGTCGAATTTCTCTTCCACATTTTACGTCTTCATGTGACGTCAGCCAGTCTTTCACTAGGAAATTTTCTTTTAATAGAAAATTCATATCTTTGTGAACATTTTGCATTATTTAATGCTAAAATATAATAAAAAATAAGCAGTAAGATGGACTGCCTCATTAGCCTAGTGGTCCTAAGCGTGACTGCTACGCTAGAGGTCTTGGGTTCGATCCCCAGGTCGAGCAAAGTGTTATTGGGTTTTTCTATGAAATTCTCAGTAGCAGCTCGGAGATTGGATTTGTGCCCCGTTAATGGTAATAGGCTCGCCCCCTATTACATGGGACCTAAACATGCCGGTGAACTGTGGGTGTACATTAGAACACCTCTACCTAACCCTTCGGCGAATACAGGCTTGATGGTATGTTATGTTAGTAAGATGGTTTTACTTAAATAAATTTGGACTGTGAAAGGAGGCCCGTACTCACTTCTTAGAGTAGTTACAAGATGTAAAGTAAATAGTCGTGGTGAATGTCACGAGCCCCACGGCCTCGACTATATGGTATATATATATACCTTACCTCATAAGGTAAGTGCGGTTTTTAAGCGGCATGAGTCCGACATACCCTAAGGAAGATTCATGAGGATTTTCCGTCTGCTCTGTAAACTCCGAAATGCTACTGAGAATTTAATCGAAAGACCCCATAAGCGTAGTGTGGTACGCCCTGCGATGCGACGCCGACGATTTGAAGAAGATGGCTGGCAGCGAAGGATGCGAGCTGCCCAAGACCGGGATGGTTGGCGCTCTTTGGGGGAGGCCTACGTTCAGCAGTGGACGGCGATAGGCTGATATGATGATCATGATGACCCAATAACACTTTGCTCTACCTGGGAATCAAACCCAAGACCTCCGGAATAGCAGTCGCGCTTAAGACCACTATACTAATGAGGCAGTATCGCATGAAAAATCAAGATGCTACTAAGCCTGTTATGTTAGGTAATAAATTCTATAAAAAGTTTGTAAATGGTAAGATATTAAAACTTTTTATAATGTAACCAAGTTAGAAAACAGCGTAGTCCGAAATAGATTCAATGAAAAAGCTTTTTTATAGTCGTAGGTTACAACTTAACTTTTTATATCTCAGTCTGAGTGCCTGCCAAAGTGCTACGCTCTATCTAAGCCAAACATTCTCCATTTTATCTACTTTACGATACGACCAACTTTCTAGATATAGGCTTTATCTCCCGTAGCTTTATATTCTAGAAAAAAAGCAATAAAGTCCAAGTTCATAGTTTGCCCGCAACGTATTATTAGCACGCTACACACACCACTTGTAATGGAATCGTCGAGTGCAGTAATGCGGTTTATGCATGCCACAGTGCAACTTTCAAACTCAGTTGTTTTGAAAACTTTCCGCTTGTTGTTATTTTTTTGTTTGAGTAGTTGAGTTGTACGTTGCAAGTTAACGGGGTCACGTTTACTGTGGAAACGTGATTGTTTACAAAGTTGTATTTTTTTTTAAATTGCTTATGCAGAGGAATTAATTTAGTTTTATTACCAAATCAGAAAATGCAGTCTGTGTACTGCATTATTCAGTAGTTTAAGTTAACATTACGAGCGTTCACACAAACATACATATTGTCACGCCTGTCTCCCATGGGGGTAGGCAGAGACTATAGATTTCCACTTGCTACGATCCTGGCACACTACTTTCGCTTCATCTACATTCATTAATCGAGCGTTCGAAACCGGTAATTATATTATGTTTGTTCAAACTATCCGAATAATAGTTATATTGAATAGCACGCTACCTGTTTGGTGGCAGCTTTGCTGAAGCGACGACAGCGCCGCCTAGTATCAAAGTTAGAATACTCCCTCTAATTACGCCCCGTAGTAATGCTTGCCAAACATGCATTTACACAAATCCGCAACAAAGCTCAATTTTATTCACAGAATTTCGAACCCTATGCTTAATAACCTTAAGGGTTAGTTTACTATAAATGATGAAGGCTATTTGCAATTAGATGAGTAGGCAATTGTATGCGTGTTATGGCTCAGCTGAGATATGGCGTTTATTTGAAGATATTGCTGGCAACATCAATATATTAGTAATTAACGTAAATTATTGTGTGGACTTGGGATACTGGGGCTGTATGTGGAACCCGTAGTGATCACAATTGATGTCGGTCATTGAACTTTGTACTAGTAATTTATTTTAACATAACATAACATAACATACCATCACGCCTGTATTCCCCGAAGGGTTAGGCAGAGGTGTACTTAATGTACACCCACAGTTCGCCGGTATGTTTGGGTCCCATGTAATAGGGGGCGAGCCTATTGCCATTCACCGGGCACAAATCCAGACTCCGAGCTGCTACTGAGAATTTCATAGAAAAACTCAATAACACTTTGCTCGACCTGGGGATCGAACCCAAGACCTCTAGCGTAGCAGTCGCGATTGGGACCACTAGACCAACGAGGCAGTCGTAATTTATTTTAGTTTAGTTTATATAGTTTCCTCTCAACGAGAGGACTGTTCCAGCAGTGGGAAGATTAAAAACAAATAATCATATCGTATTATACTTAAAATTTATAAAACTATTTGCTTCTAGTTCATAATTTATTAAATTATCAATACATCAAATATGAAGTGTAGAGATCTACTAAAAACATAAAACACGACACTGAATAAACACTGCATAAATTGTAAAGTATATAGACTTTGTCACCCTTAAAGAGTAGCAAAATAAAAATAGGTGAGATACGCAACTATCGTTAAATAAATATAAGTCAGAAATACTTTGACCTTCTAAGTCCACGTGTATAAAGGGATGAAAGATAAACATATCTTTCTCAGATACACGGTGCCGAGACAAATATATCAGGCCCAGGTAGCTAAATATAACGCGTATATCAACAGACGAAGTCGATACCGAAGTGATATCAATATTGACCGAACCACGTTGGGGCTCTAATGGCTTAAATAACACTAATAATAATGTCACTTAGGCTCTTTTTGCCTTAAGGCATCGATATTCATGTTTATAGTGTCTCACCCAATCTCTCATAATCACATTGTCAAGTAATAGGATGGTAAATACGATCGGTACAAAATATGGAGTCGGTGGAAAACATTTGAGCAACAAAGTTATTATATAAACATTATCAATTATACTAAAAAACTTACGTTTTTTTACAGACGCATTCGACAAATTGTTTGTAAAATGCAAGCTTTATGTAAAATAACAACAACATATACACGAAAACAGACTACTATTTTATTTACACTTAAATCTCAAATCTCTTCACAAACTACCCGTCCGTTTGAGCTTAAACCAACTGTCATTCGAAGAGTTAGCACCGTATTTGTTTTGTCTCCGTAAAAATTGTAAAAAAGTGGTTAAAAGCTACATAATTCATTAGTGCTGTGTAACATTGTAAAGCTAGTGAAACAGACTATAGAGTGATATATATAACATATTTGGACTCCATCGGTACCGTGAGTAATTAGCGAAAAACTTTTGAAAAATAATTGCAATGACTTGCGTCCATGACCTAGGACAACCCGCAGATCGCCCGCTTCTACGCACACATGCTCAACGCTTACACGTATAGGTACGAGGCGTTTGTTACGACAACCTGAGCTTACGCTACGCGTTTATAGCAGACTTAGCTTACACCACGCTTCTGATAACGTGCTCATTTAATATATTCACTGTTTATATTTTTTGACTATTGCTTGTTCTACGTAAGTTTGCTACATAATCATGCCTAACGTATACTGTGCCGGTTGTCGGCAAAAAACTTGCCATAAACAATACATAACTTGCTTAGAGTGCGCTTCATGTTATGATCTGCTATGTGCAAACATCTCAGAAAAAAGATTTAACCAAATGAACCCAGATAATAAAAAGGATTGGCGCTGTCAAAGTTGTCGCAACAAGTTACCCAAGACTGGAAATATAAATACACCTATCCGTCCGACGCAAAATCAACAGAGCGAGACTATGCACGTTCCGTCGCCTGAAGTAAACAATGTGACTTCTCGCATTAAAAAACCATTGCACGCAAATCCTGATGATACACCCAAGGATACCCACAATTATGTAACGGGACACATGCTGGGAATAATGTTTGAAGACTTTAAGAAAGAGATGTCTTCAATCATTCGCAAAACTATCTCGGACGTTGTGGACGAGAAGTTAAATGCGATAAGGCAAGAGATTCAAACTTTTCATGACTCGCTTGCGTTTTTTAATGACCAGGTCGAATTTATTAGATCCCAAGTCATTGAGAATAATACAAAAACCTCGAAACTCGCAAGCGAAAATGCTACTCTTATATCTGCGGTGAAGGATCTGACGAGCAGATTAAACAGTGCCGAGCAACATCTGCGAGAAAGCAACGTCGAAATTAATGGTATACCTGAACACCGTACAGAGAACCTTGTATCCTGCATTAAACAACTGGCATCTACTGTTAATGGACCGATTGAGGATAATGATGTATTGCAAATTACAAGAGTTTCCAAACTTGACAAGGATAGTAACAGACCCCGAACGATAGTCGCTAAGTTCCGCAGCCCACGTATTCGCGACATGCTCCTTGCAGCTGTATATAACTTCAACAGGAAGAATCCAGACAAAAAGCTCAGCACACAACATCTAGGCATTGCCGGGATAAACACCCCAGTTTACGTCCAGGAGCACCTCACACCGTTGAATAAGTCATTACACGCTGAAACTAGGAAGAGAGCTATGGATCTGAACTACAAGTTTGTGTGGGTGCGTAACGGCCGGATCTATGTGCGAAAAATGGAAACAGCCCAGGCAATTCTTATTCGTTCATCTGAAAGTTTAAAACTATTAACTTAATATGTTTTTTCGCCTGATGTGAATGCTTTAGTGTTACTATATAAAAATGCTCAACATATATTATCAGAATGTTCGTGGAATAAGAACCAAGACTGACGATCTGTTTAATAATATTCTAGTATGTGCCTATGATATAATCGTCTTTACCGAAACTTGGCTCAATCCAAACATACACAGTAATGAAATTTTTGATACCAGATATTCTGTTTACCGGCGAGATCGTTCCATGACAAATAGCTCGAAAGTGGACGGAGGCGGAGTGTTAATAGCCATATCAAAACGCCTTCAATCATCTCGTATTACAAATTGGGAGAGTGGCTGTGAAGATCTATGGGTAACTGCTACAGTCAATCTTAACAATAAACAAACTAAACTAGCCATATGCGGTGTTTACTTGCCTTCTCCTGCCACTTTACAAACGCAAACAACATTCATTGATAATGTTGCCGATGTTATGAGCCATGTACAAAATGTAGTTATTGTAGGCGACTTTAACCTAAGTAAAGTTCATTGGATATATGATCAAAATAGCAGTTATATGAATCCTACAAACTGTACTAGTACTATTGAACGTAATTTCACTGATTTTTTGAATGTTAATAATCTTGCTCAATTCAATAATATTGTTAACAATAACAATAAGATCTTGGACTTAGTACTAAGCAATGTTCCTAACGGCTATGTTACTCAACCTACCGATTACTTAAGTAAAGTGGACCTCCACCATCCACCTATCTTATACTGTATATCAGACACTATAAATTTACCTAAATTGCCTAAAAATGATGTTGTTGTATTAAACTATTTTAAAGCCGATTACGAATCTATCTCAAGGGAGTTAGGGAGCATTGACTGGTCGTCGAAATTTTCAGAATGCAACACCTCAGATGATATGGTGTCCGTGTTTTATCAAGTATTAAATGCAATAATAAAACAATATGTACCTAAAGTTAAAAAAAGTTGCAGGAAATATCCAGTATGGTTTTCACCTTCGTTAATTCGTTTACTTGCGGAGAAAGATAAAACCAGACGTAGGTACCGAGCCTTCAAGAATCCTCGCGATAAGATTGAGTTTGATATCTTACGAGAAAGGGTAAAGGATTGTTTAAACGAATCCTACAGGAGGTATGTGACTAGAATAGAAGATGCAATTACTGTTAATTCTAAGGTATTTTGGCAATTTATTAACAACAAACGTAATAACGAGACAGAACTTCCTCACGAAATGTGCCTGGGTAATCTATCGGCTGATTGTGGTCCTGACATAGCTAATCTATTTGCTTCACATTTTTCTTCTGTATACACAAGCGATACATCTGTTTTAAGCATTGTGCCACCTGATCTGTATGCCCACTCTGATAACTTGTCACATATTTGTCTTAAGGAATCTGATGTACTATCTAAACTGAAAGTACTCGATACTAATAAAGGGCCAGGTCCTGATGGGATACATCCAGATTTTTTTAGGCGGAATGCTCTTACGCTGGCGATGCCATTAACTGTCATATTCAACCGATCTCTGAGCGATGGTATTTTCCCTCACCACTGGAAAACAGCAAATATCACACCAATATTCAAGAAAGGTGATAAATCGGATATTAAAAACTACAGACCAATTGCTATTTTATCTTGTTTACCAAAACTGTTTGAGTCACTTGTTTATCCTACAATTAGTCATTACCTCAACAAGTTCATTACACACCATCAGCATGGTTTTAGAAAAAGTCGCTCTGTTCAAACCAATCTTGTCAGCTTCGTATCGACTATATCGCGTGCTGTGGATCAAGGCTATCAAATTGATGCTGTTTACACAGACTTTACCAGCGCTTTTGATAAAGTCAGTCATACTCTGCTCTTGAGTAAGCTGGAACGCTGTGGCGTTCACGGACCAATGTTGGCATGGTTTCAGTCTTACCTAGTTGGCAGGACCCAATCCGTTGTGGTTAAGGGATATGCTTCCGATACCTTTTCTGTCGATTCTGGAGTTCCACAAGGTTCCCATTTGGGACCATTAATGTTCATTGTATATATTAATGATATAACTAACCATATTAAACATTGTAATTATGAATTGTTTGCAGACGATTTAAAAATCTATAGAAAAGTTGTATCCTCTGAGGAGGTGTCTCTCATTCAGAATGATTTGAATAGCATTCAGGCTTGGTGTCTTTCTAACTGTATGACATTGAACCACAACAAATGTTCTTTCATACGTTATACCAGAAAATCTAATCCTGTTTCATCTTCGTATAATATTAATGGCAACGCATTGCAAGAAGTGAAGGAAATTAGGGATCTGGGTGTACTCATTGACAGTAAGCTTAAATTTACTCCACATATTGAACAAATAGTAAACAAATCGTCTCGTATGCTAGGTTTTGTTTTAAGGAACTCAAAACATTTTAAAGAAAGAACTAGAATACTATTGTTCAATGCGCTAGTTCGAAGCCAATTAGAGTTCTGTAGTGTTGTGTGGAATCCTCAATACGCCGTACATTCCCAGCGTCTCGAAAGCATTCAAAGGAGTTTTACCAGGCGAATTGCCTTCACTTCACTCGGGATATCCCACAGATGCCCTTATAATCAACGTTTGACATATTATAAAATGCAGTCACTACGTGATCGCCGTACAATGCACGATTTAGTACTACTTCATAAATGTATCAACAGCGCTGTTCAATGTGAAGCCATACTGGAATGTTTATCTGTGACTGTACCATATCAATATCCTAGACAACGTATTGGCAAAACCTTCCATCTACCACCCTGTAGAACTAACCTCGGCCGACATTCGCCGATTTCCAGAATATGCTCTGAATACAATGAGATTAGCACATTATACACAGACCTTGATGTGTTCTCTGACCCGCTCTCTAAATACAAACGCATCATTTTATCTAAAACAACTTCATCTCTCTAGAATTAAGTGTTCAAACAATTTACTATTATAATACTGTTTTATTTATATTTTATTAGTTCTAAGCAGCTTCAATGGTAAATGTTGTGTATACCTGTAATTGGCATATGTATCAGACCTTTTCTATGTATCTTTTCTATTGATTGTTAAATATATATGCTGTTGGTGTACCTTATTAAATAAATAAATAAATAAATAAATAAATAAATAAAATAAATAAACAAACTTCAGACGGTCGGCGCCCGAAAATAATGTGCGAGCCGTAAACAACGCCCAATATTTACTTATCTTTATTTCATAAACAAGCACATTTACCGCCGCTCCTTAAAAATTTAAACGAAAAGAGAAACCTCGGAATTTCAAACGAAAAACATGGTAACCGCAACACTGCGCAATGTTTGCGGCCGGGAATTTGAAGGTAATCCTTAATTACTTGTGTTACTGCAACATGTGTCTGTACACTGTTGTGATGAATATTAAATGTTTTTCTGAATTTAATTTTGATGGCATTGTTTCGGTAATATGCGGGATTAATTAATAATATTTTTAATAAGCCTCGACTGCCTCTCTTTTGACTGCCTCGTTAGTCTAGTAGTCCCAATCGCGACTGCTACGCTAGAGGTCTTGGGTTCGATCTCCAGGTCGAGCAAAGTGTTATTGGGTTTTTCTATGAAATTCTCAGTAGCAGCTCGGAGTCTGGATTTGTGCCAGGTGAATGGCAATAGGCTCGCCCCCTATTCCATGGGACCTAAACATACCGGCGAACTGTGGGTGTACATTAAGTACACCTCTGCCTAACCCTTCGGGGGAAACAGGCGTGATGGTATGATGATGATGATGATTTTTAATAAGTATTTGTTTTGAACAAAGCGATACCTACAGCTGTATAACAATGCTTTATAGAATATCAAATAAGGCAAGAACGTAAATGTAGAGATAATGGTTAAATGAGAGTAATTGTTCTAAGTAGGTAATAATAAAAAAGGAAATCTTGAAGTCAAAAAAAACTTAGTACTGGTATTTCTAAAATATTTTTTTACATTGTGTAATGTCATTTTGTTTGTCGACAGACTAGATCAAGCCGGGCCACAGCTTCATATTTCATCTGCGCAGTAAATCACAGAGAATCCTCAAATAGCCGCCGCACTGTGTTACTTCATCAATCACACAAACGCGCCAAGAGAAAATCTAGGGCCGATGTAATGAAGTCTTCCTAACAAATATGTATATTATATCTAGCAGAAGATAGATTACATTGCTGTGGCTATTATCACAAAACAATTCTTAATCTAGCAATTCGTATTACAGCCAGAAACAGAACCGAACACATTTACTGATTTATAAAAACTTATACAACACATAACGTTACCTTTTTAGTGCAATACATAAAAAAATATATGAACGTAATATTTTTATTAATATTGTAACAAAATACTTCTCTACCCCCAAACAAAAATTGACAAAGATTCTATGTTGTTAAGACACAGACTACGCAAGAGCTACGACGCGTAGACGAAGGTGCTACGCGGCTACAACAGCTACGGCGTAGCCGGTTGCCGATCATCGCCGACGTAGACGTTGGACGGCGATTCCACATACAAATTGATAGAGGATTAACTGTCTGTTAAGATTATTTTTACGCTGTATTGTTATAGAGATTACGGATTAGCCTACTGTGCTGTCACGGATTCAAATCCCGCCCAGAACCAATATTAGTAAAGCCTAGAGAGAGTTAAAACTGTTTTATAAATCCACGGTCCCAAGAATGATCTAGTTGGAGTACGTAATTTAAAAGTAATATTTATACTACTAATTTTGACGTTACTACTTCACGTATTTTCACGTAACTATTTAAGATATTTTCAGTAGCTTAAAAGTTACGTGGAAAATTATTTATAATTATATTTTTAAGCTACGTGAAGCAACTAAATATTTTTCCCATCTGTCGAAATATGTAACTACATCCAACTAGCTTCACAATACCTCCACCGATTCCAATAACCAAAGCAAGCCAAACAAGGTTTACTACCTATAGTCCAATTACGTCGTAGATCCACAATACACAACACAGCCCTTTGCAGGCACTCGCCGAGCCCTTTGCAAGTTACGATCCAATTTGTGAACCACTCTAGTTCATACCTGGGACCCAATCCTACGTACATACCTGGAACAAAGACTAATTAAATACTAATGCTCGAGATTAGTTCACATTATGTATTGTATGAAGGATCAAATTAAATTTCATGAATTAACTGCCTTATTTGTCTAGAGTAGTTCTGAGCGCGACTGCTACGCTAGAGGGTTTGAGTCCGACTCCTAGGTCGAGCAAAGTGTTATTGAGATTTTATATGGAATTCTCAGTAGCAGCTCGGAGTTTATTTGCCCAGTGAATGGCAATAGGCTCGCCTCCTATTACATAGGACCTAAACATACCGGCGAACTTGAAGCGGCGGTAGCCTAATGGCTAGGGCGTCGGACTTGCGATCATGTGGTTGCCGGTTCGGAACTCACCTATTGCACTACCGACGTGAACCCACTGGTAATACAAGCATTTAGCTTAGTACGAGGGGTTAACAACAATACTAGCAAACTGTGTTTATTAAGTACACCTTTGCGTAACCCTTCGGAGAATACAGGCGTGACTGTACGTTATGTTAGTGCCTAATAATAATGCGGATAAAAACATTAAAATCGAAACATTATTAAAATATATGAATAAGAAAAATTATCTATTTATTTACAGTTAAAGCTAAGGACAAGCAATTAATTATATGTATATATTAATGTCAAATACATTAAGTTACCGTACAACACATTTCTTATTGAAATTGATGAACAGTTTAAAGTTTCAGCCAGTGCTCGTACAATAGCAAGTATATTATGTATTAAATAGTTTACAATTTAATTACAAACTTCGGTGATTCATTCGGGACGATATAATTGATATAATTCGTAGCCTGAAATTGTGGGATATTCTCTAGTTGGTGTAGGGTAAATTAATGTAGGATATAATTAAGTTCCTTCTTTGAAATAAGGGTAGGAGAGTTTCAAACTACACGCATACAAGAACTAATACAAGTGAGAAAACCAAACCAATTACAAAGCTCATGGTTTTGCGGATCAAGTTGTTAATTTAGAGACCCCTGAGACTAAATATTATGAGTATTATGTATTCTTCTTGATATTTTGAAATATAATAAATAAAAAAAAACTAACAGATTTCTTTTAAATCTCATAATATGAGAAATGGTGGTACGAAGTTCACCGGGTCAGCTAGCACAAAATAAATCTTCAGCTTATTACTATAAAACATAAAATTACCCGTTTTCTGAAATTCTGTAAGTACACAAAACATTGGCAATAACAAAGCGAGGTACTGGAGTGTAAACACATGCAGTGCACCGGTTCGATGCCTGGCCGCGTGCCAGTCATGAATTAGGCTAATTTCCCAAACTACTTGGCACAGGAATGAACCCCTATACCATTTGAATAAGAGTCATATTTTTATTTTATTGTTTGTTTAGTACAACTGTTTAGGAAAATAATATAGGAAATTAATGTAATTTACTTTTTTTGTTGTTGATGCTTAGACTTCCGTATTTATTAACTCCTCAGGGTATTTGTCAATTATTATATAGTACAAACATAAAACCTGTTACTGTACTGTATGCAAACATTGTTTATGATGAAAGACATAAGATTTGACAGGAGATAATAAGTAACAACATACCATCACGCCTGTATTCCCCGAACGGTAAGGCAGAGGTTTACTTAATGAACACCCACACTTCGCCGGTATGTTTAGGTCCCATGTAACAGGGGTCGAGCCAATTGGTATTCACCGGGCATACACCCAAACTCCAAGCTGCTCCTTATGATTTCATAGAAAACCCCAATAACACAGCAAGACCGAATAATAGATAATAAATAACAAGTTTCCAACAGATTTGAATATCTTTTCAGAAACTGTAGATAAATATCTTTTCAAAACCGCAAACATAAACCGTTTCATCGCAGATACACAAGTGTCGTTAGTTCTTCAGCCCACACATTATAACAAAGGCAACTAGGCCTCCCGGAAACGCTTTCGTCCGATTCCGGGCCGGACGCGTGCCGGACGCGCGCCGGAAGCGGCCCGTCTCGCCGCAACTCAGAAACGTACCACTTGTACAATGGGACCGTTGGAATTCGATACGCAAAATGGTGACGTTGATGTAGCTTGTGTTATTTCTTAGTTGTGTGTTGAAAATATGTTTAAGGAAATGTATGGAAAGTATACAGCCATTATGATCAGCCGTGGTCCTATAACAATGGCCCCTGGATTATGGGTTCGTCAAATCAAATATCATGTAAACACATAACACAATACAATCACTTCAAAGAGCTGTCCTCATCAGGAATACAGGCCTGATCGATTCGTCAGTTAGATTTACGCAATAAGGGATGATCTTATCGCCGTTAACCGGACACAAATACAAACTCCAGCTAGGTACTACTGATCATCAGAAAAACTGAATCCTATTGAGTTTACCACCAGTACCATAATATACCACTATCAAAAAGCGGCGGTAGCCTAATGGCTAGGGCTTCGGACTTGCGATCAAGTGGTTGCCGGCTCGAAACTCACCCATTGCACTACCGACGTGAACCCACTCGTAATACAAGCATTTTAGCTTAATACGAGGGGTTAACAAGATTACTAGTAATGTGAGACCCACATTTCTAGTAAGCAATTAAAAAAAAAGAGATCGGTCAATCCATTCGAGTATTACAAATTTAAATTAACTAATATATTCTCTTTATTTTGTGGTAGAACGGGTAGAACTAACTCACCGGCCGTCGCCGATCCGACCCAATTTAAATACACCTAACACCCTTACCGCTGTAAGGGACAGGTGACCCGTTAACGGGATTTGTGTAGTGCCACGATTCAAGAGGCAATTAGTAGAGGCAATCCTATTAGAACGTTGTAATTCTCCGTCCAAGGTAAAGATGTCCTTCTCCGACTTGAAAATTAGAAATAATTACATTTGTTAATTCATTTGAAGTTTGAAATGTTTTAAATGAAAGGGTGAATTCATTATAATAAGAAAAACATTTTCCTGTCAGAATGGACCGGTTTGTTAAATAGACTAATATAATTTCATTTCGTAATTAATGTTGTAAACTGTTCAAGTAGGGTTTAAGCAAAATATAAAAAGAGAGATGGTAATACCTACAATCTACGTAATAAAAGAAAGAGCAACGCTGTCTGTAGTGTGAATAAAAATCTAACAAAAAATTTATAATCTTACAAAAAAGTGTCTAATATAATTTTAAATGCCGAAAGGCTCTGATAGAGATAATTTTCTTGAGTTAAAATTGTATCTATTTTATTAACTCACTTCGATTCAACAAAATAATGTCTACGTAACATAATAATATTATTCTTTCCTTTGTCAAAAGAATTCCAGTTCTTTGTAGAGAAATCTCTCGCGAGTCCTTTAATTTATATAATGTACCGCTAAGAAAACCAACAAGTCCCAATAGTTGATTTAAGAATGTCCCAGACTTCGGTGTACTCAACGTCAACGTAAATAAATCAGAGTAGTTGAGCTTTTTAAAATAACAGTGGACAATTGTGGAACACGCTCGCCCACTTCACTCAGCTGACGACGACGCTGTAGATTTTTTATTACAAAGGCAAGAATGTCTTGTATTTCAGTATTTACTTTCATATATCTTTCAGGTCAGAAAGGTTTAGTCCAAGATTCTAGTTTAAACGATTATTATAACAAATTAAAATTTTAAATTAGTTCTTTGTAACAGTCAACATCATAATCCATGGAACATTAAGTATAATTTGCATTAAATTTTGCTTTTGTTTAAACTATATAAAAGTTCTTAGATTAAGAATGATTGTTGAATAATATTAACTGCTCCTAATTAATTAATCTATAAATAATTATCTCATAAAACTGTGTGAAATGAATCACCAATGCATACCAACATCAATCAACAACAGTTATCAAAATACCGAAGCACCCAATTTCCTACACGCAACTAGTAGGCCAGTGTCCCACACAATGCGGGGCGAGCGATCAATCAGCAGCTATAGGCAGCTATAATGTCACGCATCGATCACGCGGTCCTTGCAACCGGCGGAGCAGGGTTAGGTTTTTGTTTGGGCTCTTTGGAAGCGCGGAATATATGAATGTCAATGTAATGAGCACAAGAGTACCAAGCGTGTATGAATTTATATGACTGTTTTCTTTTATAAAGCTAAATATATCTTAGAAATATTAAATTTAGGCTTTTTTTTGTTGAGTATACAAAAAAAATCCTACTCGTGGTTGGATGTAGCGATTATTGAGTTAAAAATTAAATGAATACTAATATAATGGCCACATTTTACACGTGATTTGTTAAAGACATTATAATAATAATGTATATTCGAGGTCACCTGGAAGTATACGTTTATAACTCCCAGTGATTGATATGACATGCAAAATCATAGCTGAAACTCGGATAAAGAAAATCGCGATTCCGCTAGAAGCAAATATTGTTCTTTTCGGTGTCGAAGTTTTTATTTTCTAGTTAGGTAATATTATAAGATTTTATAGAAAACATGAGAATAGTTTATATATTTAGAATTGTAATTAAGAGGTTACCGGGCTAGACTGTCCGAGAAAATGTAAGTAACATGACATTTATCGATGAATTAAACTTTACATGTTAAAAATCTGGTATTACGCGTGACATTTTCAACCCGCCGCCGTCGCACGGTTAACCCGCTTTGTTTCAGTTGATCACTTGCCCAAAATACGCTGCAATTTACCGAAAATTCCCTGTCAGCCGCAGATAAGGAAATTACATTGTGATATTGCGAATATATCCACAAAAATGTGTGTGACAGCCCAAATTGATAACCTTTATGGCAAGCTTTTAGCTGCTGTATTCAACTTTAAACGGTGCCATTTTATACATTACAATAACGTTATATTGATACTATATTAAGTTTGCTAAGATACTATATATTAGCAGCAACCACAGATGTCACGGTAATTATAGTAAAAAATAACAAATATGGTTTCGTTTATACCTCAGGTATTATGTTAACTAGCGGCTTTAAAGTTATTGTGGTTGATTAATCTCATTTAATAATCTTTATCGTTATGGTAATGAAGTTAAAGGTGATATATTAAAAAAATTAAAGGGTTGGTACCAATGTAACAATAAGCGGGGGTAGCCTAATAAATGGCTAGGGCGTCGGACTTGCGATCATGTGATTGCTGGTTCGAAATCCATCCATTGCACTACCGAACTAAACCCACTCGTAACACAAGCATTTAGCTTCGTATAAGGAGTTAACAAGAATAGGTACTAGTAATGTGCGACCCACATAGCTGGTAAACTTAAAAAAAAAAACATCTTTATTATATTTTTCAATGTTATTTTTATGTAAGAAATATCCGGCGCCATTGCAACGAAGTCTAAAGCCTCAAATCGTCGGGAAATAGTTCGAAAGATGATATCTATATCTTTAGAAGACTTTGCCCCGTAAAAACCAATTGCACACATAATATAGCGGCGAAAATCGCGTGTATATTTATGCAGATTTGCTTCTTACATAGAGATAGACCCTTTTCACGCCGTTTATATTATGGCAACCATTCATATGAATTGAATCCAAATGTTTTAACATGGAGGAGGTAAACGCCCATCTACTATGATTAACTGCGTTTGTTATGCCAAAATAAAAGGGGATACGTTTGCCCCTATTACGTAATACACAGAAAACACGAATCAAAACCCGACCTCTAGAACATTAGATGTACTATATTATAAAAAAATACTATAGGTATTATGCTACTGACTTTATATTTTCATAGCAGAATACAAGAAATGGGACAAATATACTGAAAAAAGAGAGAACATCTCCTCTGAAAGGTGTGCCGTGAAACAGAGGGCGACAATAAAATCGGTAACAAGTACAAATAGTCGTGCGCCGCGACACATGTCTGTCTTCCTGATAGATCGTTGCATGTCACCCTACTCCCCCACCTCAACACCCTGAGCCGAACACCTTCGTAAATCTTGTTTTATTCTTAGTTATAGGTTGACATTTAGCTACCATTTTTTGTATGGGATCACTCCGCCAACGAGCAGACGAGCTCCAAATCAAATCAAATCAAATCAAATGTTTTTATTTCAAATAAGCTTTTACAAGCGTTTATGAAACGTTATTGACTCTAGTTGCACGGTTCCAAAAGGTTGATCCTATGGAGAAGAATCCGGCAAGAAACTCCATGGACACTCTTTTAAAATAAAAGATGTTACATTATTCACTTTACACTCTGGCGATAACAGGATGTGAGTACATCGGAGGTTTATGTCATAATTAGCCTGAAGTCAGGATTAAAATTAGATAAGGTTCTCAGAATCTGAGAACTCAATGTCAATCTAAAACAGATAACATATGTGAAATAATACACATCATCAAAATATATTAACTATAAACTACTTAGACATAAGTGGCTACAATGTACTCACATTTACAGTTCCTGTATACATAAAGTTCTAGTAAACAATACAAAAGAAAATTGTGAGTGACTAGGTAACCTCAGGGTGCCAGGGAGACCACCAGTGCATCTGTATTTTGACACCACACATTTTTATCATCAACATAGTCCTTGATTTTATAATATGCCTTCTTAACAAGAACAGATTTAACATAGTTTTTAAATTTCTTGCCGGTGAGATCGGTGACAGATTTTGGGAGTTTATTGTAAAAACGTACGCAATTTCCTAGAAATGATTTATTTGTTTTAGTTAATCTAAATTTAGGTACCACTATTTTATGTTTATTTCTAGTATTATGGTTGTGAAAGTCGCTATTTATGCTGAAAGTATGCAGATTTTTACGGATATACATGATGTTTTGAAATATATAAAGTGACGGCAGCGTTAGTATATTGACGTTCTTGAAGACTTCTCTAAGGGAAT
The DNA here is from genome assembly GCA_958496365.1 of Subacronicta megacephala. Taxonomy (NCBI): domain Eukaryota; kingdom Metazoa; phylum Arthropoda; class Insecta; order Lepidoptera; family Noctuidae; genus Subacronicta; species Subacronicta megacephala. Next base: position 117,415 of record OY292524.1, read on the forward strand.
CGCGAGGGCCCATATTGTAGATTGCGCGGATGGCCCTTTTCTGCAAGATAAAAATAGAATCTACGTCAGCAGCTGATCCCCACAGCAGGATACCGTATGACATAATGCTGTGAAAGTAAGCAAAGTAAACAAGTCTAGCCGTAGCTACGTCAGTAATCTGCCTAATTTTCCTCACTGCATATGCTGCGGAACTTAATCTGCGAGACAGGGCTGAGATGTGAGCACCCCACTGCAACTTACTATCAACCGTAATACCTAAGAAGACAGTTTCATAGATTTTATCGAGTTTGCTGCCTTCAAGAATTAAATTAGTTTCAACTTGTGGGACATTTGGTAACGAAAATTTTAAACATTTTGTTTTGCTGGCATTAAGAAGTAAATTATTAGCAGAGAACCAGTTCGATAGGGATTTTAGGCTTTAATTTACATTAAAGAGATTGCTATCATTCCGTTCGATCTTAAATATAAGTGAAGTATCGTCAGCAAATAGTACTATATTAGATAACTCAGACATCATATAGGGGAGGTCGTTTATATATGCTAAGAAAAGGAAAGGGCCTAAAACAGAGCCCTGTGGAACCCCCATTTTGACTACAGACCCGGAAGATGTGACTCCGTTAATGCCCACTTTTTGGCGTCTCTCAGAAAGATAGGAGGACACAAGCTCCAAAGATAGCCCTCGAATTCCGTAGTGGTCTAGTTTACGGATAAGCGTGTTGTGATCAACGCAATCGAAAGCTTTGGAGAGATCACAGAAGATACCTATGGCATCCTGTGATCCTTCCCAAGCCTCTAAGATATGAGAGACTAGTTTCGAGCCTGCATCAGACGTTGACCTACCCTTCGTGAAGCCAAACTGCTCATTATGTAAAATCTTATTTTCATGAAAATGAGCTATCATTTGATTCAGCATAAGTTTTTCAAATATTTTACTTAAAGCAGGGAGAACAGAAATGGGCCTATAATTACAGGGATCCGCCTTACAGCCTGATTTGAAAATTGGAATGACTTTGACTCCTTGATGGTAAGTAGTCATTGCCGCCCATGAACATCTGCAAAACCGAAGGAGTTGCATATGCGAAGGGGACTGACAGAGGAATTGGGCCTCCGGCACTCACACTCGCCGTATGAAAGTATCAGTATGCATACTGCAACTTAACGTCGATATTCTATGGGAGGGTAATACTACTAAATAGCTTATTATAGAAATAACAAAAGACCTCTTTTTGGATTTTCTTCTGTATCGTGAGTGCGATTACAAACACTTTCCACATATACATATAAAAATTTATACACAGACTTGGAACAACTACCCGTGGGAAATATATTTGATGCGTGCGGGAATCAAATTCAAAACCCGTAGCGTTGAAACCGTCGCTTAGCTGATAACGAAAAAAATATAAACAAAATAAAAACGCAAAGAAAATCCGTTATCAAATTCTATGAGCTTGTTATGACACGAACGATGATTTATAATAATACTTTGGTCTGTCTGCTCCCACGCATGACCTATACGTGCGTGATAGATAATCCTAAACGATTATATGGACGACTAACATATTTGTTACGAAGAGAAATCGTAAATGTTAAAGGTATTAGTATGATCTGCGGTTTTTCCAAAAAAAAACCCCGTGGTACCGTTCATCTACGTTATAATAACTTATAAGGTACGCCTTTGCTAAGACGAGCTTCTACGTAGGTACATTGGTAAGTTATGTGATTTAGTTCCCCGAAAGGTTAGCCAGAGGTTCTATAGATAGTCAGTGTAGCCGTTGTATCTGAACGTTAAAATGAACGTTTTCCTTCTTTTTGGTGTTCATACTAAAAGTTTAATGGAGCAGTTAAGGTGCCACTACCGTTGCTGTGTAACGGTTACGGTACGGTTGTGTACCGTGTCGCGAGATCGATTCCGACCCGAGGCAAATATCTGTGTATTCTTTGGATATTGCATTTTTTCTTGCGAGTCTGAAGTGTGCTTTGTGCCCGTAGTTGTTTGATAAAGTAACAAAAAAGGTAGATCTACTCATAGGATCATATCAGAAAGAGCCACGGAAGAACAGCTCTTGCAAAAACGTGCTAGTGTTTTTGTGTGCAGTATATATTGAAACTACGGCATTTCAAATTAAATCCTACGTAGGATTCGCTTTCACAAATAAACTGGTAGTACTAATGGTTTGGATAAGCTATGTAGCTTATCCAAACATTAATTCAATTATGAATGCTCATTAATATTTGATTTATCTAATTATGCTTCAAGAATAATCCTTTTTGAATTGAAAACTAATTTCTGTGAGATATTAATTAGGCAAATATGAAATACTAATTAATAGATTAAAGGCTTTAACTATCAGGTGTGTATCAAGTAAATACGTCCATAATATGTAGTTTTATTGAAATAATTTATTCATATATGAAACTCCTTTGGCATTACCTATAATAGAAACGGTTTTTATTAAGAATGGTATAATTATGGACGATAGCCAAATATTCTCAGCTGTTATTTCACACGACGTACCTCGTAAGACTGAAATCGAACGTGACAAACATTGCATTTGGGGAATTCGTTGACACAAACATTGGAACAACGAATTGGAGTCAAAAGTGATCGCAAATGCGATATCAAATCGCACATACTGAAACAAAGATAAACTTTTTAATCAACGAGAAGGAGGTCATACGTTCGCCTGTTTTTTTTCTGAACTTTGTATGTTCACTGATTACTCCGCCAACTACGAACCGACTTAAATTTTTTTTTCGTTGGTCCCATTCTTATTAGGTTAAGATTTGAGGATTCTGGAGAAATCGAGGGAACTCTTCAAATATCATAGGAAAACCTATATTTTTTTTATATTGACGTACGCGCCCTGATTTCAGCCGGGTCAAAGGTGGACACAGGAGGTCACTTAAAACCCTTTTTGGCTCTCCCAGAAATACACCACTTAACACAGTAACCGTCGATGTGTTACATGTGAGTCGCTGACGCGTTGCAAATCTTTGTAACGTAGATTACGTTTCCAAGCATGCGGCATGATACATGGAGGCGGCTCGCTGGCTCGAGGCCAACACACCGCTGCAATGCCTCGGTACTGCACCACGTATCAAGTGCGGTGGCGCACAATAAAAACTTTAACTTATTATACACGGCGTGACTTTATGGCTGTCATAGACTACGGATAGCGATAGCAACGCGATTCGTATACGTAATAAGCGCCGCAGTAGGGTTATGCTAAATTGTTGAAGTTATTTGTGAACAACACTAGCTTCGTGAAGATTCAATTGAGGTACTTATTAGTCCCACAAATCAATCTTAAAATGGTTGACAAAGATATTTAATTATCTAGTGAATGAAAAATGCGATCTCAGGCAAGAGTCGAACCCGCGTTCCTCCGGTTACGTACCTACACCGGACACTTTAGCTGCTAAGCTACTGAGACCAGTGATATCGAATTTCTCTTCCACATTCTAAGACTTAAGGTGACGTCACAGTTTTTAAAACAGTTTGATAAATTGTGATAATCTTTCGATATTGTTTTATAGCAGTGAATTTGAATATTTTCAAAGCCCTCAGGTCTCCCTTGTTCAAATCTAACCTAGAGTCATATAAAATTCTTTAGCAGTTAAATCACGTCAAATGATTGCCGATGATTACTTTACTACATACAATAAATGCTTTAACCATATTTTTTTAAATCTCAACGGTGAAATGAAGAACGAACATTCACGCCGCTTTTCATTTGCTTTTTCTTTTAAAAGTCTAATAAATGTCTGGTTAGCCGCAGATGCTGCAAAGTGAATATTTTATTATTAAATAGTGTTTAATATTGCGGAAAATAAATTTTAAAGCACGTTATTATATTTTTTTATAACTGGCATCCCTATCCTTTGCACTAATAACGTAACTTACTCCTCTCGCAAAACAAATATAAAGTGTAATCTTTTAAAATGAATAGCTTAACATTATGGTTTCACACTTACGCGAATATAAGACTTATTTGAATTAATAGCTTAAGTTTATAAAAAACTGCTTTGTTTTAAAAGCTTCAAGTGTATTATAGTCATACATAACATTATGTATACCATAAAGTACGATAAGAGTAAGGCGAAGGAGTACCGATGTACACCACCACATGGCCTGTGGGCCTACATCGGTACACCTTCGCCTTTGCCCTTCGCCTACTATATTAAGCGAATATTAGACATTGAAATAAAACCGTCCACCCGTGACCATGGGTCCACCCCGACGATTCGGATCAGCATTCCGAATCGTCGGGAATTAAATAATATCAATATAACGCGATGAAATACGTAAAAAGTAGTTTTATTAATGTTAGGTTTCGTGATTTTATTTTGAGGGATAACTGGGCAAACGAGCAGGTAAGCTACCTGATGGAAAGTAGTCATCGCCACCCATGAACATCTGCAAAACCAATAGATTGGCAGATGCTTTGCCGAGGCTATTTAAGGAAATCAATAAAAAAAACACTACTAACTTAATCTGTACGTGCATGTTTGTACCGTTGCCAACTAGCAGTATAAGAGAGCACGTCGATATTTTGAACACGTTACATGCACAGAATACAGGTCAATAGCCAATGATAGGTAAAAAGTAGGTGTCGGTGATAGCCGCATTGCGGTCCGCGACCACCGACAACCGCATCTCCGCACTCATGTAATGTAAGTTTGTGCTACTAACACGACAGCCTCATTAGACTAGTGGTCCTTAGCGCGACAGCTATACTAGAGGTACTAAATTCGATCACCAGGTTGAGTAGTGTTATTGAGTTTATCTATGAAATTCTCAGTAGCAGCTCGAAGTCTAGATGTGTGTCCGGTTAATGGCAATAAGCTCGCCCCCTATTACATTGGACCTAAATATACCGTCGAAAGTGTGGGTGTAGTGTTTTTGAAGTGATAGCAGAAGTTCCTAGCGGAGTTTAAATAGGGATTCAAATGAAACTCTGGGCTTCGAAGCGAGAAATTAACATTGCTGAGCTATATTGGAGAGCTATCTAAAATTGGACGACTCGCAACTTGGTCATGAAGACAATTCCCTGAAAGTGCGGACGGGTGCCGTTGTATTTTACGAATTTAAACTATCGCTTTTAATCTCCCTAATAAAATATATTATTGCTGGAAGTGGACTCACGACAAAAGTGCAATGTAGTCTTTGCACATAGACACTTTATCTCAACGGCAAGCTTTAACTCAATACTGCTATAATTATGTTACAGAAGCGTTGTCATTGTATCCGTAAAACTGTATTACAAATCATGTAGTTCAACGTACTGTAACAAAGTACCATCTTTGATAGTCGTTTATTGCTAGTTGAATATCCATTTTAACTTAAAGTAACATCCAATCATTGAATGCAAGTTATTTTCAAACTAATTCGGATTTTGGACTCGGTTTGGTAATGTTGTTTAGTCCTACTAGTCCTACTAATATCCTACTAATATTATAAATGTGAAAGTTTGTGAGGATGGATGGATGGATGTTTGTTACTCTTTCACGCAAAAACTGCTGAACGGATTTTGATGAAACTTTACAGTATTATTGTTTATGCATCAGAATAACATATAGGCTTTAATTTATAACGATATTTTGGGAAATTCCCCCGGCAAAAGCTAGTTAAACATAAAGAGATAAAAAGTGGAATTATTTGAAACATTTCCAAATACAATTTGGCTACAAAGAGGTAGTTAGCGGTTAGATTTATAGATAAAAGAATGTTAGATTACTAGATTAGTTGGACGGCTTCGTTAGGAACTGGCACGAGCACTTCTTTCAAAGTGAAGAGAATTCAGTTATATACGAGCTCTTTTTAAAAATACCTGTTATTTTAAAATACAGCCTTTATTTAACAGATTTATTTTAACAGGCAATCTTCGTTTTCATTTCTATATTTTTTAAGTATAAAACTCGAACAATCATTATATTATTATTGTCAGAGAAAATAAACAAAAAATACTTTTTGTTCCAATTGCAACGGTTCGATTTTCGAACAAAATCTGGCAAAGTGAGCCTTAAAATGTTTTACATTTAACAACGGGAAAGCAATCCCATTTGCCTCCAGCTGAAAGCAATTCAAAGTTCCGTTTCCCCACAGTTATATCATGTTTAACATATCTGTAACAACAATCAAAATCGTTTAAAAACTCATCTCAAAGCAAATAACATACGGATCTGCACACATTGTACCCTCATTATTTACATTCACATACACATACTGAAACAGTACGAAAATAAAACCCATTCTGCATTTAAAAAGGGTGATTTCTACTTATATTTCATGATGCGGACACAATATTTAGAGGCGCAAGGCAGCGAGGCGGTCATAAAAACCTCACGGCACTAATTTAACGTGGAACGGTAGACACAGATGGGTTTAAACGGCGGTGAGGGAACCATTTGGTGATTGTACAGTGTAGTGATGCTGCCGCTAGCAGGTAGTGGAATATTTGATAAAAGCCTGAACCGGGTTAAGTGACTGGCCGTAATGAGGCTGGCCAAAGTAAGTAAAGAAACTTGTTTTTCCAAACCGAAATTGTATCAACTGGACCAGATTTCTACTTAAATGCTTTTGATCCGTATGCCATCAACTAAAATGCAAAAGTAACTCTGTCTGACTGTCTGTTGGTAACGTTTTCACGACTAAACCACTGAACCAATTTTGATAAATTTTGCCATAAAATTAAATCGGGACATGGAGAAAAATATAGGAACCTTTTGTCTTACAAATCCATTGATAAGTCTATCTTAGTACAGGCACCATATATTTTTAGGTCTTCATAAACTTTATATTGTATATTTTTATTTATGTAATATTTTTGGAATTAATATTATTATTAAATAATCAAACTGCCTCATTAGTACAGTGGTTCTAAGCCTAAAGTCATCTAGGACATAATTTATTAGTGTTGTATGTATTGCTGTATTCTACTACCTTTTTTTTTTTCATTTATCCTTTTCTTCACAAACAAGGGTTCGTTCCAAATGGCAGCGCTACAATAAAGTCACCGGATCCTAAGTGCATGTAATTTATCGCACGTGCGAGAGCCAGCGACCAATTAGGATATTGGCAAAAAAACTCGTGACGGAAAACCGAATGTTGAGCCCGTATACATATCAAGTTCCAAGTTCTTTATCGCATTCATGTGTTACATTTGGAAATACACATAATGAAACCCCGTCAGAATACAGTAATATATATATAAACTTATAATTTATCCATCCAGTTTAAAAAATCAAACAAGCTTAAAGGACAATAAAAAAAAATGAAAGCAAATATTTCAATAAAAATTGTAGTGCACCACTTCAATTTTTATTGCTATATTTCGAAAAACTATGCCAATTAATAACAAATTTTGATATAACTGCTGCGCAAATTTCGTAGCGTAATATTTTTTGCAATTCACTGAATATCTGAAAACTAATTGTATTCCCTATATGTTACATATAAACTATTCTCTTTTTTGCCAATTTGAAATGTATTAAAATGGACAACTTTCATAACGGACCCAATTGAGCGCAAACTAATTGAATTTAAAATGAAAAATATTCAGTGTGCTCAAAGGGAGGATGATAAAATATTCTGTTTGTATAAAGCAATACTGGCATTACCCGAAATAGTAACGGTACACTGTACTGAAATGTGATGACTAAAGCTGAAACGTGGAGTGGCATACATATTATTGAACCTAATTTTCATTCTATGCCAAAGATTACCCTTTGTTTCAAAAAGTCCTTCAGGACAATAGTGAATCTGCTGGTAACGACTAGTGTAAATCATTATTATTTAAAATTCATCTTGAGTGGAGCATTATCGTAATTTCATTTATTAGTATATTATTAATACTGACACAAATTGTAATGTTCAAAGTCTTGATTATATTCGAGAACTATCAACACAGCAATATATACAGACAGTACATGTCTAGTCAGCTATAACTACCTGTCACTATAACAGAGATCGAGCTATATGGTCCATGATTTATCATCCGATGAATGTACATGTGGAAGCAATCACTTTGTTGCCCGACATTTGATTATCCCACAAATTGCTTGTGGCAGGTCAATCATAGCTTATACTGCTCTACGTTCAAACAGCTAACACAGATGTTGTCATACAGCATTTAAGTTATTCCAAATTCCGTTAGGTACTACAAAATTCTCATTCTGTACATTTTTTTAAAGCGTTACTTTAAGTTACAAAACGTAAAGCATGGATAAGCTAAGAGCTAATTCACGGCTAAAAGCTTGCTACTACTTATTAGTGGGAATAGAATAGTGCCCAAATCAGTCGAAAACTATATTAGAATTACGTCAAAATCCAATTTTCGGCAATAGTCGAGCCACAAGCTCAGTTATTACGAGCCAACAATGTACATTACTGAAATTGTATGTGCTTCTATACGCACATAAACATTGTGCGCCTTCGTATATACCTACCATGAATGAATACCAATTTACTGAGGGAAATTAGACGGACTTACTGTGTTTAGCTAATACAATTACATTGATGCACGTCAATTTAATTGTATATTCGCAAAGCTCTTTATTCATATAAAGCTGTTCCCTGTGCTGTCTGTTGATCTCGATTTTATCGATCTTCTTTTTTAGCAAATGTCTAACACTTTATAAGCAAACTAAATGGCAAATTTCAAGTTCGTAAAGATTTTAGCTTATGTGATAAATCAATGAAAAAAATGGTATTTCGCTTTTATACATACATAAATACTTATATAAGGCAATTTATACCATAGAATGCTCTTAATTTTAAATTAGCGATTGATGCCCATCGGGATTTGAACTCGTAACCGGAAGCTATATTTCTCCAGCGAAATAATTTGTTATTTCCTTGTATTGTCTCGCCTCGTGATCCGCATCCACGAATTAAACGAGAATACTACTCATCTTCTGATAGGATCATTAACTGTGGCCTGATCACCGTACGTAAAGCTTTATACATAATGAAATTATGCAAAAGAACAAAAAACTGTTATCATAATAAAATGCGTAATTACAATTTAAAGCCTCATAACTGACCTCAATCTTTTCAGGAACAATGTAAAAAAAATCTACATAATGCTCTCGACGGGGCATTAAGAACAATGCCTGGGCAAAGGGGAGTGTCCCATTGCCCGGGCAACTCGGCAACAAAGACCAAATTAGAGCTTTCTTATCGCGCTCGGATTGCTATGGGAGATGCTCGTAACGGAACATCTCCACCGGGACATTTTTGAAACGTTTTTAAATGGTCTATCGGTCTACCTAGACGGTGTAGATTAATATAATTAAAATTACTTTATCCCAAATTATTACATTGTTTATGAAGGCACCATTGAGGCTATGGATGGTACTTTTCTATTTTTGGGCACACCATTAAAGTTTTCTCAATGTATATGATTTAAAAAAATGTCTGGTCCAGTCGGTACTGCTAATTGTCTATCACTGGCTAATATTTTAAACATCGACTCAATGCAAATTTTATTTAGCTTACAATGTTATACAGGAAAAATGCTATTTAAAACTTTAAACAATATCGGTAATGTCTGGTTTTTCCCGGTTTAAAGATCATGTAATAGGGCGCGGGCGAACCCGGATCCAAATTCCCAAAAGCTGCTGAGAATACTTCATATTTGATCCATTAACACTGATCAATCTTGGAATCGAACCTAGGACCTGAGGCCGTTATTAATATGAAGTAAGTTATTACAGATTTTATTTTAAAATATTAGGTTGGATTGACTAGCGCCTTATTCAGTGACCCCCGCAACGGTTACTGGTAACCCAAACATTAGATTTTACATTGTCTATAGTATGACACTTGACGTTAAGGGTAGATGCACGATAAATAACTTAGTTGTAAGATGACATGTCATAAATAAACTGTCATCGCCGCTTCCATTTATAAAATAGATGTTTGCAATTTAAATGTAAATTTCATGAGATTTGAACTTCCAAAGTTGCCAACGAGAACAAAAAGAAAATTTTATAAATGAAGAGATCCTGTCGAGCATAAAACCTTCTTAAAATATATGAGAAATGTTAAGCTCAGTTTTGAAAATATAATTTCTCACTGCTCACTTATAAAGGGCAGATTTTTTTCATAAGCTTAAGTTGCTGCGCTGTATGTCAATTCAACTTCATTTAAATTTGATGGTGTAGTGGTACATTTATTAATTAGTTTTTTCAATACACGAAATAATATCGACAAAAATATACAGGGAAACTTTTAAAGCTACAGAATATTCAAAATAGACTTACCAGAGTGAAGCCTGCTTCCCGACTGCGGAGAGAACACGTATCGATAATACGTACCTATATATTAGCCTGATAACATATCGCGTTGTTTTTCGAGTTTGAATTAATAGTTACTGTTAATTCCAGCGAGAGCCGATAACTTATTGATATCACAAGGAAAATTTTGTGATAAAGTTGTATTAGTGAAATTAGGTTAGTTGTTTTGATTTTTAATTAACTTAGTTTTATATTAATGACTGCCGTTAATTCTATTGTTAAAAATAATTCGAATAGAAGAATGACTAAACACACAGACGAATTAATAATTCCCATTAATAAGCCAATTCTAGTTACAGTGAATTTAAATTTACCGGTAACTACATTTTAAGGTAACTACATTTACTACAACTAAATTTAAGATAAACATACACATAAAACGTACACACTGCATGAAACGTGAGTTTCAAAAACGTTTACAACACCTTTATGACTTTCCTTAGATTCCACTTTAAAACTAAAAGTTAAATTAAAGTATTATCTAACTCTGGGGCTTTAATAACAATATCTACACACCGTCTTTCTAGACTGAAACAACATACTACAATTCACCTCTTCTATATTTATAAGGTCAGGGACCTCTGACGTCACTAGACCTATTCATAATATTCAAACAAACCAAGGGACTACTTAGCATATCTACGAACGAAGACGCGTAGCAGGTGTGCTACGGACGTAGCGGTCGTCTACCCGGCGTAGGTGTCTCGTAGACATGTGCTACGACGTAGGCAGCTTTGAATATTTTGGCATGAATTCCGAATTCATTACATGGTTTACTTAAATAGTAATAAGTGTATGCTAGGGTCAAAATTGGCTGCGACAATATTTTTAGTTTTTTTTTTGCTGCAAAACGTAAGCTTCATTATTATCACTACATATTTTAAACCAAAGTCCTCCGCCGCGTCTGTCCATCTGTCTGTTCGTGATAAACTCAAAAACGACTACACCGATTTTCATACTGTTCTACATCACCAATGGATAGTGTGATTCTTGAGGAAGGTTTATAATTATAAAACATAGAGTATAGAGCAGATACATGAAACCATGAGCGGAAAGCTAGTTAAATATAAAAGTTTCTACCAAAAGCAAAGTAAAGATTTCATAAAACAGTCTTTATGTATGTTTTATTTTCCAACAGCAAATTGAATACATTCAGTTAGCAATATAGGACATGTATTACATAACAGTAACTTTGAACGTTAATGCGCATTGCGGCCGCGGGCACGGTACGTGTTATCATTTCGCGGTTACACTTAACTGCAAGCTAAACGGTTACGGTGGTTCATGTTTAGTTAATGTTGTGAATGGTGCAGTTTAACGATACATTTTCAGTAATTTTACTTCTACAGATAAAGATTATTATGCATTATACATTTGAAAATATTGCCCCACAAGTAAGCATCAAAGAGATTAACCACTGATCAACTATACTGTAATAAATTGTAAATAACCTTACTCTGTACATTAAAGATATAAAAAAAAACAAGTTAGAGTACATTAACGACAGAACAGATTTCGAATTTTGCTTTGAAAAACTGAACGAAATTTAAAGAACCAAGAAAAATTTACATTTATTCTACAATATGTAATATATAAAACTAGTAGGTACGAGTCGTATTTAGCTCTAGAGCAAGCTATTATAACTACTATAATTTACTAACATTTATTCATTATATTACAACATTAAACCCTGTACCGTCGAATAAATTCAACTAACCCTCTGACAGTTTATCATGACCAACAATCAATTAACGGTATGCTCGTTGTAAACTGTCATGTAATTGTCAATATCTTTATGTTTACGATATGTAATCTATCATCAGCTGACAATGGTTAAAGTTGGTGTTTATTTACAATGTAGCGACACCTGTCACCGTTGTTAGGCATTAATATTAATTGTAGAAGCGCTTTTTAAATGACCTTCGAACCGGGTTTCAATGAACTCGTATATTACGACTAGATATCGCCAGCTTGGCTGGTGAGCGCGAGATTCTGTGTTCCATTCCCAGATTGATCGAGACTGTGTTTTTAAACGATGAAAAAAGAGAGGTATTATAAGTTTGTACTGTGTATTTGGGTATCTTTGTGTCTGTTTGTGGCATCTTAGCTCTTAAACGGATAAGTTCTTTCGAGACAATTCTCAGTAGCAATCTGGAACTTAGATTTATGTCCGATTAATGACTCGCCCCCTATTATATGGGACCCAAACACACCGGTAAAGTGAAGGTGTATATTAGAAGTCTGCCTAACTCTTTGGAGAATATAGGCATTAAGATATCAGTTATATTACAGTACATACATTAAGCAGAGTTAAAGGATTCCGCTACAAAAAGTTAAAGCACACTACAATTTTACCCAGGCAACAGTCAACAAAAGCCTCTCGTCTCTCAGTATTACCAGCTTACAAAAAATAAACGTCGTTAAAATTAAAAGTCCACTAAAAACACCGCTTTTTGTGGAAGTCGCGAACGAAAACCACTAGAAATATTACCATAAGGTAAGCAAGACAAATATTTGGGATGGCAACACTGGGAGCTGAGCTCGCTCATGAATATTCAGAGCAAAGCGGCACGACCGGTACTTATGCGTATTTTATTAGTTGCCAGATAAATAAAGGGTATACAGTGACTGTTACATACTCATCCGTACTCTTTACTTCAGATAGACACAAACACGTTTTGAAGAATCCTTTGCTTTGTTAATTTGAGCTTTTATGCTAATAACCTATATCGGTTAGTTCTGGATACCTACTGTTTAACCAGTAAATTTAATTGTATTTGGAATTAACGCATGTTAAACATTATCAAAGATACACAATTAAACATTTAAGAAAAAAAACTTTAGTAGGCAAAACCTTTCGTTGTATTTAACGAGAAAACCGAAGCTCGAATTCTTACGATGGTAGTTACTTTCACCAAAATGTATATCTTTGAAAACGTTTAGCATGTATATAGTAATGCCAAAAAAAAGTATCGTTTAATGTTTTTTTTCTTTCCATCAGTTAATTCAAATTGTTCTTACTAATGTTCAAATTCAGTTTAATTGAATAGCAGTTTGTTGTAACAAGCTGTTAATCAGTAGCATCTACCGCGACTGTTCTCGTAGAACATGTTACGGGGAAACTGATAGCACGTGCGATACGACGCGATGAGACCGTGGGGGAAACGGGGTAATCTACTGATGTGGGAAGATTAGAGCAATGAGTGCAGGAACAAAGGAGATTCTGTGTTCGATATAAAAAAAAACTAAAACATTCACAAAGATATGAATTTTTAATGAAAGAAAATTTCCTAGTGAAAGAAAAATTCGGCCTTAGACAGGGTTTGAACCTGCGTCCCTCTGGTTATGTACACTAGACGCTTTACCAACAAAGCAACCGGCACCACTGCCTGTGTTAGTTGGTAAAGCGTCTGGAGTACTTAACCAGAGGGGCGCAGGTTCAAATCCTGCCCATGGCCGAATTTTTCTTTCACTAGGGAATTATCTTTCATTAGAAAATTCATATCTTAGTGAACATTTCGCATTATTTAATGCTCAAATATAACAAAAAATAAGCAACTAAAACATTCCCTCACTGTCTATCTAATCTGTATATTCATGTTCCAACTGGTCTGTTCGTCAGCTTTATTCTTTTGACATTTTACCTATTCTTGTGTCAGAGTGGTATATTTATAAACACAAATCGCATCGAAACGCGATGCTATATAATCTATACTCTCATATGTATTTATATTTTATAAATAAATAAACAAATCTCTACAAGTCAACCTCGAAATATGTTTGTATTCCATTCTATTCTAATGGAATACAAAACCTACCTAAACTTCGCTATATCATTTGAATGTATGCCGTACATATTTAACTACAGAGATATTTTATGCGAGATTAGAACCCCGGGGCATCAAATACACAACGCAATCAATCAGTCACGACGTCGAACATACCGTAACACTATTTCTTTCCATATTTCCTCTCCGTTTTATATTTCCTAGATAAAATCAAAACTATCCTACGTGCATATACAGAGTCACGCCGGACCAGCGCTGTCCGATCGTGCGAGCCGAGAGATTTATCGTCGTCCGATAATACTGGTCCGGGCAAAACGCTGAACGGCAGCGAAAGGGTTTTAGCACCCTCAGCTTTTAAATAACAGTGAGTTGAGCATTTGTTGGACTTTTTAGGAACGCGGTATATATGGATTTTATGACAGAGCTAACATTATTGAACATGGTGTAAGAATCTTTTTGTACTTTTTAGGCATTTTCCATGCAACGTCGCCTCAAAGACGTAAATTAAAAATGTGAAGGCAAATTTCGACATGTCGGGTAGGAGTCGCGGTGGCTTAGCGGTCATAGTGTACTCAACCAGAAGACGCAGGTTCGAATCCTGCCCGAGGTCGTATTTTTCCTTCACTAAAATAACTTAATGGTCTAAGAATTTTAATGTCATTATTTCCAATTTTGCTCAGATGCAGCTTAAAAATCTGCAGTTTATGTGATGGCTCTCTAGTATCCCCACTCTAATATACCACTAAGCGATACCGGTGATCATAGCCATAGGTAACGTTTATCAACCAAAACTGTTTGACAAAAAAATGTGTAGACCCAAACGTCCATTAAATCAGCCAGAAAAAGTTTGAAAGAATGTTATAAGTTTTATCAAAATGTACAAATATATAAAAATCTGTTTCTTAAAAGCATAGTTTATATTTCTCACAATGAAAATCTAGTAAATTTCTCACAAAGTAATGTAAGAGAGATTATTCCTCAAAACGCATGCCGCGAGTAAAATAATAGAATGTAAAACTAAGTCCCGTGAGGCTGAGAACAAAAACAGATGTAAAGCATTTAAGCTACTGAAACCAGTTTTATTGTATTTGTTCTGTAGTTCTTATCAATTCAAAGTTGCCAAAAGAAAAACTTGGAATAAATTGATGAAATTGCCGAGTTAGGTAACATTCTGCTCAGTGTGACAGTCAAGACATACGTCTTAAGGCGGCTGTAAGTCCCAAGACAAAGGTTATCCACAAAAATACCTCCCGCAAATACCTTTCAACACCTATATATATAGGACTTTGGAAGTTGGCGAGAGTTTTCCAAACTTATTTGGCCGTAGGATCTGTCTTAGAGATTCTGGCCTCAAACCTAATCCGGGTTTTACGACGTATAAAACTTCCAATTACTTTGAACAACATTTCGCGACGATCGGCACGTGACACGGAACACAAACCTCCTTAAACATGTTATTTTTACCTGAAAACAAAGAAAATGGGAATTAGAAAGTTAGAAACACGTCACAATTCTGTATAAAATGTAATTGATGCAAGCAGAGATTTAACAAAAAGGTTTCTTCTTGCAACATTAAACAAATGAAACCGATTTTTGGAGATCTTACCAAAATATAATATTATAACTCAACACGTATTACATTAAGGTTCATATTGGCGTAAGTACCCAAGTTATATTAGTACTTAAAAACTTGAGGTACATTTGTGAAAGCCTCCAATAAAGAACAGGTGTAAATATTAAAGTTAGCTAACACGAGTCACGGTTGGTGCAGTTAATATTAAAGGTTTAACTCTCAATTATCTGGTTTTAAAATTTCACAAAGACTGACTATAAAATAAGTTTATGATGAAATATCTTCAGACAGCTCAACGGTTACGTGTTCATAGTTTATTTGACATTGTATAAAATATGGCTGAACCTCGCTAATGTTATGAGCAATACATTGTAATTTAAGTTAGTACTTTTTTAATTTAATATTTACTTTTGACAAGAAAAGACATTGCTTCACATTAAGAATTATGTCTGAAGTCATAGGTGCCTTTAAAACCTAAAGGTTCTCATTACCTAGCACTTAGACCCGGAATAGCTATATGTATTGATTGATTGATAAACCATATAATATTGCTTTGTATCTACATGAATCGAAAAACAGGCCCATTGCGTATAAGTCGATGGTTCGATCACTGCACTAATCTAACTATAATAAATTACTAAAGATTTGTAAATAGATGATAAGTTACTAAAGATCTCTGTCACAAGCTTAATATTTTAGTTAAATAATTATCTTTTCATGTTTCTCTGATGGTTCTCTTTACAGAACTTACTTACAAAGACAGCAAAAGCATCTTGCACTTTTAATGGAATTAAAAATGGCGGCACAGTGCAAACTTCAAAGTTTGGTTCTGCTGAAACCCGGTATGGTACGGAACAAATTATGTTGGCAAATATAACAAGGAAGGAAGGGTGAACCGACGACCGAGTTTATTATAATTTGTCGCTCAACGTATTAATATCCTTAAGAGCTAAGTTTTATTGTTAAGAGTTTACAGTAGAATAATAATTAGGTTATAAATATGAATATGATTTATTAGTTAAGAGATTCCTTTCAGCGCAACCTGTGTGTATGTAAAAATGCTTATATAGGTATTGCTGTTGCGGCTGAATAAAACTTTGTCTTTTAATATGCTCGTTTTTCACCACTATCTTACATGACGATGGTCGGTGGCGAAGCACGCTTGCCTTCCTAGAAGAAACCTATCGACTCTTGATTTGAAGATTCTCAGGTTGTATGAGAACGGAAACAAGCAAAGAGATCTAATCTCGGCCAATACGTGTGAGGAAGTCTGTACTGGTGAAATATCCTTCATGTAATGGTGGCGCAGTGCCGATTGTCTGATGATGGAATGGACTAAAAGGAGTTTTATATATGTTTTCTTTCTAAAAAGTTCCTTTACACTAAGACCGGTAATGCTTATTTCCTAATTATTGGACGATTTGATAGGTGGATTTGCTGCATCGAACATATAAAATATCTGTAAACCGTTCATAATTCTTGCGAGAAACAAAACGCAAATTAAAATATAAACTGTAATTTCCTTTAAAACTGCTTGTGAATGTGAAAAATAATCGTGTCTACTCCAGGTGCCCAAATTCTTGAAGGTGAAGGTATCACCTAAAGTATTTTAAAATTCTACCTGTAATCATAAATAACTGGATCGTAAAATCGTATTTATCCTCGGGGACCTCTAACAAGGCAGGCCTTCAACCTTAAGTTCATTAGTGATATTGATAGGATGGCCCTTTTATAAAATAACCACGTTTCAGATTTACTTATTAATTTAATTTATTAATTCATGATACCTTTCGCCAAGAGATTTAATTAAAGTTGGCAAATTCAATTAGTTTAGTTGGTTGGTTTCAATCTTGAAGGAATTTCAGACGAAAACTAGGTTTGTATTTTTTTTTTTTTGTTAAAACAGGTCTGTGTTGTGTGGCTAAATTCTGTTCTTGTTTTTTGACTGGAAGAATAGCTAAGTGCCTTTAATATGAGTGCATATCGTTTTAAGTAAGCTAACCTAACCTAACCGATATCTGTATTTAGAATTCTGCGGCGAACTTTAAATTTTGAAATATGGCGGCTCAATTATTTATTTTATAACTTTTACCAATATGTGTCGTGAATTATTAATAATTACTACTAAAAGTAATAAATTTCGATCATTTATTCACATTTACCAAAACATGTGGTAATTGTTAATAATTTTGTAAAAATATTAATAATTTTCAATTAATCAGATTTACCGTAACATATACATATAATAAAAAAATGAGATTGAAATGATTATAAGTAGAACCTTTTTTTTATCTTCATGGATCTACTGTACTGACTAAACTCCGCATTTACCTTCCCTTGCCCTATAGGTATGACTATGGGGTTCGTGACATTCTTCACGACCATTAGAGGCAGGGGGATGAGTAGACCCACATGGATCCATGGTTTGAAAGATGCAGTACATGATCATAACAAGTTATAGAAGCTAAAGAGAGGAAGACCTGGCGATTTTTTCTATCAAACTTTTTGCTTTGACTTTTTACGATAAAAAAGTATCTAATAGATAAGTCAAGTGGAGGGTCTCCCAGCTAATGTGTTGCCATTAACTGGAACGTGTAACGTATTGCGTGCGTGACAATGTTAACGTTACTCACTATTGAATTACACCTTTTTTTAGCTTTCAGAATTAGATCCATTTATGAAACGCTCAAGGTCGTAAGATTAAGTGCAAATTTGTTCGGAAATATACAACATTGTTTACAACCCGTGGAGATAAGCACAAAAACCGTTCTCTTAGACATAAGAATATGCTTATGTTACCCACTTCCCGTATTACATTACATTCAAATAGTCCCTATTTAATGTCTATAAAAATATTCAATAAACTACCAGACCACATAAAAGATGAAAAAAGTGATACAAAATTTATAAATAATCTTAAAAGAATACTTATTAAAAAAGTCTATTATACATTAGATGAATTTATGAATGATAAATACATTGAGTAAACAACAATAAATTAATTACCTACCCACTCTTCACCTATACCTAAACCATACTTCTCTCTTTTTTTTTAGTTATATAATAAAATGGTAAATTTGATGTTATTAAATATTAAAAATAAATAAATAAAAATGTTATTAATTAATGATTTAAATATTGGTATTATAAGAATTTAAAATTTTAATAGTGATTTGAATTAGAATTTATTATAATGTTGAAATATAGTATCGTAGTATCTCACATTTGATTGTATTACTTATATATAATTATTTTAATAATATACAAATATAATGTAATTTGCTGTGCCCTACTGGGTCCACGATTGTTCCTAGCTCCTAAGCATATATGTACCATCTAATATGACATTGTGGAATGCGAATAAATGATATGAATATGAATATGAATATTATGTGATGTTACCGTAAATATAGGGGTAAATGCTGCAGAAATTACTAATTAAATAAGGAAACTGGTAACTCTTGGATTCAATTTTGTTATTAGCAATTTTTGTGTTAGTTGTCAATGTAATAATGAAGCTAATCTTAGAACAACTTATATAGGCACCTACTGAAACCTACCATGCCGTTACAATGTTCGGAAAATATTCCTTCGTCCTTTTTCAATTAATTATTATTATTATATATTTTCATATAAATAAAGCTCTATATGATATCCTTGCTATTATTATATATTTTCATATAAATAAAGCTCTATATGATATCCTTGCATTAAAACAAAACAACAATTTAGAAGCCAATTTAGAAGGAAATACTTTTAAGTATAAACATGTTTTTAAGAATTGCGTCAGAAATTAGGGCGCGGCTACATTTTCTACAATACAAAACTTAGAGCCCACCACAGAACTAAGTGGTCCAAGTTATAAGATATTTTAATATCTAGCTATCATTACTCCAAGAGCCCTTATTCCAAAATTGATTAGTAAAGTGCTGCTTAATATCGCAATACAAACTGGCAAAAGTTTATTGGGAATATATAAACATAACATAACATACCATCACGCCTGTATTCCCCGAAGGGTTAGGCAGAGGTGTACTAATGTACACCCACATTTCGCCGGTATGTTTAGGTCCCATGTAATAGGTGGCCAGCCTATTGCCATTCACCGAGCACAAATCCAGACTCCGAGCTGCTACTGGGAATTTCATAGAAAAACCCAATAACACTTTGCTCGACCTGGGGATCGAACCCAGGACCTCTAGCGTAGCAGTCGCGATTGGGACCACTAGACTAACGAGGCGGTCTTGGGAATTGTGTTGCAGTATTGGGATTGATTGAAGATAGGGGAACTGAATGGTAGGCAATGTTGGCATGACAGCCTGGCGAGAATAGTCCACAATATTTTACTTTTATCTTGTAAGTGAATACTGTGTTATAAACAAACGCAAAGAAAAATAGCTTATTAAACCTCTATGCATGTTTCACGTTTGGATGGAGGCCCGGACCCTAAAAACCTACTGCTGGTTGTGGATTGAAAGTGGGAATTACCAGCGCCCGTGTCTTTTTACACATATTTTATTTATGCATAAGTTAATAAGATACTTTTCTTGGTTATTGTTTTACGTAAGTATAAATTAATTCGAAGCGGCGGTAGCCTAATAATAAATAAAATTTATTTAAATAAACCTTTTCCAATAACTTTACAGAATACACAATATGTTTATAGATATTTATGGCTAGCGCGTCGGACTTGCGTTCATGTGGTTGCCGGTTCGAAACTCATCCATTGCACTACCGATGTGAACCCATTCGTAATACAAGCATTTAGCTTAGAACGAGGGGTTAACAAGAATACCTACTAGTAATGTGCGACCCACATCGTTAGTAAGCTTTTATAAAAAGAAAAAAACTATTTCAAGACCTGCTCTCTCCTGCTTTTAACTTAACCCTCCACTGTGGAAGTACAGTGGTATTGTTTTGCACGTCACCTGCGCGACGCGGGCGTATTGTTCCCGCAAATTGCGCGACAACATTGTACCCGGCCCGCTACTGGGAATTCAGAACAAAATACACGTTTGTTGATACGCGCGGCTTTGAAGGTTAGATAAGGTTTATGGAACTTATGAAAATATTTTATATACGATACGGGCGTGGGAAGTTATGCTGAAAAAACTGTTACCAAAAACTTTGCTTTCCGTTCGCTATCTCTAACGAAGTGTGAAGCGAAAATTGTAATTGTGATGTTTGTAATACTCGTATTTCGAGATAAATTTACCCGGTATTCAGTAACCCAATTCATAAACCTTCAAACTGTGGTTATTGTGATGGTGTGGCCAGTTCGGCTAAATTATGGTCACAATGGCTACATAATAGGCAAAATGGTAAAAGTAATGCTTGCGAGGCAAAGGTTGCGGCGGATAGCAGAAGCATCTGCAACGAGCGCACTTGGGGGTTAATAAATTGCATCTCCAGTGCATCGGAGAAATGTACCTAAGGGTTGCGACACGTGCGGGCCGGTGGACGGTTGAGGTAAATATTTAAGAGCTTGAAGCTTCTTCTTTACATAGCATAAATAAAACAAAGTCGCTTCCGCTGTTTGTACAGTTAGGTCTTTTAAACTACGCAACGGATTTTAACGCAGTTTTCAGCAAAGGGTAGATTGATTTGATTCAAGAGGAAGGTTTATATGTGGTATACATGTATAACATAGTAGAGAAAAGCCGAGAAACGCGGACGATGCTAGTAATATAATAATTTTATTGCGAAAGTATTTATTTTGTAAATTCTTACGTTAGCAAGATACTTCCTATCATTTTTCTTTTTTAACTAAATAACAAAACCTCTGTATCTACATTCATACTACTATTTTTCTAAATAATGGAACATTCTAAAATTACTATTGTTTTCGATATTAGGTACTTTTAGCTCGCTAAATTACTGAATTTAAACACTTTCACAAAATGTATGTAGGGAGTAAAACCTTGGTGGTAAGTAAACCTTTATTCCGTTCCTTTCAAGAACGACAGGCACTTAAACAGTTACAAAAAATAACTATTAATAATTACAATTACCGTAAATATTAGTTCCATCGTGGTGCTTTTCTCAACTAACTAAAGATCTAATCCTCTTCACTTTCCATACTACGAAGTACTTACAGACTCCTTACAATTTCATTTTCAATTCACTGCCGGTAGCGGGTCCCGCCTCCATTGCAAGCCGTATGTTTTCAAGCAGGTTGAAATTAATGGCGGTGCTTTAGCAGAGCATTTGGATCAGACAGGACAAAGCGCGGGTTACCTGGCTCGTTTGTCTGCCGTAGTGGAACTTGGCCTAATAGGGTTCGTTGGGCGCTCCGAATAATTGCAGCGAATACGGTATTATTTGATAATGAGCACTAAGTGCGGCTGAGTTAAATTAGATATTTTTTTCTTATTTAGCCCATTGCTTTGAGAAATGGGAATAAAGGGCACTCAGGAAAGAGTTTAAGAACCCGCCTGTGTATTCAACAATGCCCAAACTCTTAGTGTACAATACTACGTATTTGAAGGGTTAATTTAAAATATTCGATATGTCCACAGATGCCAACTCCGAGCTGATATTGTGGTTGTTGCGTATATTGGTTATACTTTTCTGTACACGATTACTTCCAAGCGGCAGCAACACAAAGTTACGTGAAGTTAGCGCGGTTAACAATAATAAATGGATATAAGAATGTCAGTTTATCGCTTTACGACCACCACTAAACCAACTATTAAAGGAAGATTAAGCCGTGAAAGCGTAACAAACAGACTAACATTCGCATTTATAATATTATTAAGGATTACATTAAATTTATAAATTATAATATCAATACTTTGAACGTTTTCAAAATAAAATGCACACCTACTTTACGTAGGTACTTACGTAGTTTTAAATTCAAAGCTTTTCTGCGAGAGCTGATAACAGATCTGTAAGAGTGAAATATTAGGTAGCAATGCGACATAAATCGCGTATTACAACGCCGTTGGGACCATAAATCAAGGATTTCGTGTTCAACCAAACCGAATTCAAAATGTCTGCCCGCTATTACCAAAAAAAGCTCACATTTACGCCACCCTCAAATTATTGTCGTAAACCGACAGTTGAAATAGACGCTGCGCTCCCGCCGCGGTATAACGTCCGTGTATTTTGTGATAGTAAAATCCAAGCGCGAATTGAGAGGTCAGCTTAGTCGCAATGCGAAATGTTGTCGAGGAAAAATTTGTTGAAAAAATTGCGAGAAGTCCCGAAAGCACGGGAATAGGTGATTAAGATAACGCGTGTGTGACGTAAAAAGTAGGTATGGATCGTTTTAGCTAAAATAGCGCATCCCTCTACTCCACTACCAATAGTACGAGTAGGTGTTAAATTACTTTTAGGAGCTTACCCTGTTTCGAGTAGGGGAGCGAGCTGAGGCCTCACCCTCATGAAGTAGTTGCACTAGTTATCAGGGTCTCATGGACCCGACCATATGATAACGGAGGTCCAACATAGCCATGTTAGCTTGGGGTAGGCATAAGTCTCATCATCAACCTACATACATTGTCCCACTGCTGGGCGCGGGTCTCCTCTCAGAACAAGAGGTATTAGGCTGCAGTCCACCACGCTAGCCTACTGCGGATTGGCAGACTTCACACGATAAAGTGCATCATAATTAATTATTAATACGCACATGACTACGAAAAATCAGAAGTGCGTGCCTTGTATTCGAGCTTGAGACCTTTAAATTGGCAGTCCAATAAGCATATTACTTAAAAAAAAATTAGAAAAAGAACGACTTGTAAAAGTGTCTTTAAAAAATCTATTTACAGAAATAAATATCATTTCATTTCATTTCACTACTACTTACTACTACTGCACTTGACATAAGTCTGCTATTAAAAACAAACATGTTATGTTATCACAAGATATCAAGTTAAAACTTCGTATCAAATACGATATAACTCCCAAAAAGGCATAAAAAATAAACCTCAGCTTCCCCTACCATAAGTACACATTGTTTACCCACAGTTGGAGAGATATTCGTATATTTTCCAACCAAGAGATCATGGTATCTATCATCGGCAACGGCAACCCCTCGAGAATCTGGGCTCCCTCATATATAACGTATTGAATACCTTTATATTTTATCGCCCTCCACTCATATATCAGCTTTGAGACTTCAGATAGCATCGGGGTTATTTATTTGCTGATGAAGTGGATATTATGTATAAACTTTACAGTCAAAGTTTATAGTGACTTTATAACTTTCTTTTTATGAGAATCTACCTATTATTTTTTTTGTGTTAAAGTGTAGTGTGGTGTGTAAGTGTAGTGTTTTGCGTACCTAAACTCGACTTTAATAGTGGACATTGTTTCACTTACATTAATAGAAAAGTATAAACCGCATAACATACGCATTTAATTATAATGTTAATGTTATAAACTGTTAACTAGTAGATTACAATATCTAAAACTTAATATTATTTTGGAAAAAATATATTAATCAATAATAGATTTAATACCTGTTCTATAATTAATTCCACCCCGTACGTTACACAAATGTTTCAATACCTCCCTATCTATGTACCGCTCTATATCATCAGAATACTTTTGTATAATCAAATCGAAAAGGTGAATCTTTTGTGTGGTCGTAAGAATGGGATCTGACACACTTTTATTGCCTCTTTTATTCATGCTTCGTGAATTATTTGCTAATGTAAGGCCTATTTTCAATTACGTTTAATGGGTCTCTATTTGCAAAGTTTTGAATAAAACTAGGCTTTATTGAGAAGTTTGCTTTATATTTGCAAATTGCGTATTTTTTGTCCGAGGTAATTCATGTCTATCTTCTAAGAATAAGCCATCAATTATAAGATGTATGAATGTCGAAGAAGCGGAAGAGAGAGAGATGCAAGAATCGTAGCAAGTGCCGGTCTATAATTTCTGCCTACCCCTGTGGAAAAAGACGTGAGTGTATGTATGTATGTATGGTAACATAAATTCAACAACGACCTAATTAATCAAGAGCAACATTATATTATATATCTCTTAATTTCATAGCCATTTCTTTCCTCTGCTGTTCGTAAAAGAAATATCATCGAAATATCCTCCGCCTAAGGAATGTTATCATTTCATATTGACAGCTTTTTATATTGGTACAGTTATCTTAACAAGAACAGTACAATTAATTCTGGAACTTTGCCCAATAAATTAGACCGTCACCAAAGATATTTATTTAAGACAGGCTACAATTTTTTAACGTCATTTTTACATTATAAAGGGCCCCCAAATGGCTACCCTTCACCCCTTCCTAATATTTTTGCTGGGAAGAAGAAGCGCAACAAACTCCCCAGCTACACATTTCTGGCTGTTCTAAACATCACTAAGATCTTGAAACTTCCTAAGAGAGAAACTACAATCTGCCGTCTCGGAATCATTAAGAATACCAGTGAATATATATTCAAACGTACCTTACTAAAACAAGTTACAATTGAAACACTATCTCAGCACCCAGCTCCAACAACTTTCTGCATCGAAAACTAATTTAAGTCGATTCCAAGCTCTGTCGATAAATCTACTAGTATAAACGTTAAGTTGGGAGACCCGACATTATCAGATCGTGTGGACGACACTTTAAATACTAATGTTCTGATGTAAGTTACCAAGTTGACTAACTCTATGCGTTAACGCAACCGCTTTGCATCAAAAACAGCGTGATCTACGCGTATCAGCTTTTACTAAGTTCAGAGTAAGTTTGTGAGAATATTTGAATTTTGAATCGTAAAGCGTATATCGATTTACACTCTAGTGGTAGATAGGTTTGACACTTGACACATATCCAATATTATCTTAGAATCAAATCCCTGTTCAAGTTTTGTCAACTTTCGATAAAGTGTAGGTATATATTTGCTGATCTACAAGCCTATTACAAATATTCTAAATACAAGAAAGATTACTTATTCGAAATGCAAACAAGGAGTTGTCTACATTGTTATCTCTGTATATTACATAAATAAATAAAAATTCGACTGCCTCACTAGTCTAGTGGTTCTCAGCGCGACTGCTACGCTAGAGGTCTTGGGTTCGATTCCCAAGTCGAACAGTGTTATTGGGTTTTTCTATGTAGCAGCTCGGAGATTGGATTTGTGCCCAGTTAATGGCAATAGGCTCGCCTCCTGTCTCATGGCGAGTATGAGTAGAAAATAAAAGCATCTGACTCCAATAATGATGTATTATAAAAATTAAGTTTGGTGTTACATGAATGATGATGCAATAATGCTGTCGGTATAACAACACACTCATAAACAAAAACAGTAGAGTTGTGTTGATAGACAATATCATAGACAAAAATAATAGAGTTGTATTGACGGGTTGGTGAATTGATACTCCCTTTACGTGAAACTGAAACATACCGGCGAACTGTGAATACAGGCACAGGAACCCTTAGGGGAATACAGGCATGATTGTATGTTAGAAACGTTCAAAGTTTTAGATGTTGTGATACATTTTCTCTAAGATTTACACAGCAATGCAGTAGCAACCCTTTTTCTGTGCAATAACAACCCTATTTCTGTGCAAGTCAAAGTTACCATTAGCAATAACAAGTCAAACTTGCAACGCTTGCAAGTTGCGACGTCATGTTTCACCTAGTGCCAATAGCTCCATCTCCGATTCAAACTAGTACGTTTGCTTACACTTACAAGTACTGCTAACAAACCACAAGTTTCACTTGCAAGTACTCGAATATTCGATGTTAAATGTACTTGGTTGTGCAAGGAGAAATGAATAACGACTTCATTGAAATTCTACACCAATGTACCTATTTCCGAATTTCCATTTTTTGTTAGTTCATTTATTGTAATATCGAGTCCTCACCGTCAATTTCCAGTTTTAGCAAAGTACATACTAATGGAGTTTACTGTAAAAAATTTAGCAACAGCTTCGAGATCGCCTCTCCTTCTATTGGATGGCCCTCAAAACGGACAAGCCAACTTGAGATGTACCTACATTGGTACATATCTAGCTAACCTTTCGGGAAATAGAGGCGTGATGGTATGGTGTGATTATAATGTTTGTAAATATCATTTCATTAACTAGTCAGTTGGTTGTCAGCATTCAAAGTTAGTAATGGGACACAATTTAATGAGTAACTACTAGGTGAGAACGAGCGAGGCGGCGGGAGCGCTTGAACTTTGGTAGTTGCGGCTAATATTGATGATATTCAGAACGACAATACAAGTTTGTAGGGAAACTAGTTGAACACTTATTATTGTCGCAGGTCACAGCACTGTATATTTAATAAATACTTATTGCAGCTTGCTTTGCGTGTTGGAGATTTTGCCGTGGTTCCAACTATTTGTTTACACTGATTAAGTATCAAGTTCCAAACTTTTATGAGATTAACATTCTAAGAAAATAATTCTAAGTAATAATTTACCTCTCTAGATAATGCTTTCACAAACACACAACTTTTTTCTGTCGGTATAGAGCATTCCAATAGGAATTATGAACGCGAAAAGATCTAGATTTTAAGGTACATTAAGATTAAGCATTTTGATTAGAGGTAGAGAATATGAGTTTTGCCCAGATTGCTCCTAATTTAACCGAGGTGGCAATATTAGCAGAGATAGGCAATGAAATTATGGCGCAATTACAGCCAGATCTAATATTTGTGTGCCAAGAGAAAATTACAGTCTCTTCGTTCCTCGCGAATTAATTAAAGTAGAAGAGAAAAGTTTGATGAACTCTAGATGAACGAACTTGGCGAGACACGTCTATACTGGAGAACGTTGTCTATTTTAGACCTGAAAGGCTGCGAGATAATAACCTCTTAACCTGCTTGTACAAACGACTCTACGCACTACACGCTGCAGAAATCACCCCTATTGTGACGGAATACGGTCGATCCGAAGGGCAAAGCTAAAGCAGAAATGTCGCTGTATGCGCCTTGTCTGTCAACAAACTTTATATAATATCCATATAACAGTGACGATCGTGCCCAATCACGAGGAATACATCGTAGTTGGTCACGGCTAAAAAAGTTGTATGTACAAGCTTATTCTCTTCGCATGCATGAGACATACCCAATTCTCTAATAAATATTCATGTGTTGTTGCAAAATTAAGGATGAGATCTTGTAAAGTTGAATACAGAGAATTCAGAAAACCATACCATGGGAAGACACACACGGTAGAAATACTTTGTCTATTTGTTCGATTACTGGGTTTTTTCCGATCTCAATTCCTAAGCCCTTCCAATTTCTTTCATATCAGAAATCAATCCAACTCAGTCATTTATCGCTCAGAGATTAACACCACTTATTCAATTAATCATTAAATTGTACGGCAGTTGTACATGAAATAAATAAACCAATCAGCGGCTGTCATAATGACACGTGTACAGGGGGTGGCGAACAGCCCTTTAATATTTGATGCACCGTTCAACAAGTACCACGGATCCAGCATGATTTACCTGTTGACGCCTCACCAAAGTGTGGTTTTAGGAGGTATAAATGCGTTATTCTTAACGACATTCATCGTCATTAACCTATTATATTATCTCTACTAAGCACGGATGTCCTCCCAGAATGAGATGGATTATGCTATAGTCCTACACGCTAACCTAGAAAATCTATCAGGCATGCTGGTTTCCTCACAATTATTTTTTTTACCGTTTAAATTAAATCAAATGAATTCATATTTATTTTTTAAAAATGTGTGTACATACAAGAGCATGCAAGATATTGTAATATTTAAATTTTAGTTCGAATATGTTTAGCCATAAAAAACGGCGTACAAATATTTTTGTAAAACATAACTACAATTACTTATAACATTTTGCGTCAATCATTATCTTTTCGTTTAAGAAATCTGTTACACTGTAATATGCTTTGGGAATTAGACATTTTTTTAGCTGAACCTTGAATATGTTGCTATTTAACTCCTTCCAACATTTAGGCAGTTTATTGTAGATAATTGGAGCCATGCAAAAGATACTCCTGCGCATTAGGGTAGTTTTAGCACTGTGTAAGCAAAGTCTGCTGTTATCGCGTCTATTCCGTGAAATATTATCCTCTAACCGAAGAAAAAATTTGGGATTAGTCCTATTATATTATCATTAGTTAAGCGCGTGATAATTAATTATTAATACGCACAACAGTAATTGTTGGAAACAGTTCAAGGTAAATGATCATAACAATAACACAAACTTACATGTAAGAAAAAAATTGGCTAAGCTATCATTAAATATTTAGGTAGTGAGGTGCAGACTAAATCATGAGGTGCAGACTAAATCATATATACAATTCCGTAAATTACATTTCATTAACGGTAATCAAAATATTAGGCCCTAAACGAAAAAAATAATTTAATTAAAAGCTTATGCTTAGCATCACGGCCTCCAAGAAATTTCGGACAAATAATCAGAGAAAACTTCATTAAAAACGGCAAATAATCGCGGAAAATCCATTTCATTACTGTTTGCGACTCAATTGCAAAATGCGAGTTCCATTTTGAGTTCGTAACAAAGAATACGATCTGTGTGTCGTTGGCGCGCTGCAATGTAATTTGACAGTGGAGATATGGACGCTGAAATCGGCGAGACGGCTTTGCTGTTGGGTTTACCGGACGAATATGAAACATGTACGTACATATATAAGACTAGAATACATATACATTATGACCACAAAGGATTTCATTTCAGCTCTCTAACGAGAATAGGAACAAAGAATTTTTGTTTGTTAAATAATATGAATGTACGCCTGTGGAAATATTTTAGATCTTTTTGGATCCTAAAAGCCTAGAGAAAAAATAAAATTATGTACTTTGGGAATAAGCAAAATAACAGAAGTTTTTCATTTTTATTTCTGTTAATCAAGATTTCCTTTATTTACCTTGGCAGACTTTTTCTTTGTTGTTTCTTTTGTTTTAAAAACGTTAAGGGCATTATTTTTATTACTTACAATGCTGTCTTTTATAACTTTCAATGACAGAACTGATAACCTATTTAAAGATGGGGAACATGAAAGACATTATTGCAAAGAACAATTTAAGAAAATTAAGCAATAAGTGCAGTGATTGCCTTGTGATATGACCATTGGACTGCCAAGTCAAAGGTCTCGAGTTCGAATCCAAGCCCTCTGACTTTTCAAAGTTATGTACGTATTAATAATTAATTATCACACGCTTAAACGCGTGGAAGTCTGCCAACCCACAGTAGGCTAGCGTGGCAGACTATAGCCTAATCCCTCCCGTACTGAGACGAGACCCGTGCCCAGCAGTGGGACAATGTAAGGGGTTGATGATGAATCAATGCAAAGAATAAAGTAACCGACATAGCTCAAATGACTAGTAAACTGATAATGGCAATGAGCTGGTCACATCTCTCGGAAAACTGACAATCTTTGGAGCAAACGAAGTCTTGAATGGACACCACGTACGTAGTGGAAAGCGAAAGCCAGCTGAAAGGAACTTGATGAAAAAAGAGCTGAAAATCGGGCTCGAGCAGCAAATACGAGTTGATGATGATGATTACGAAATAATGCAAAAACAACATTCACAAACGTAGTCAGATTACATTACCCGTTAATACATGGTTAATTGGTAGGCATGGATGATTGCATGCATATGCCAACAACGCCCCGTGAGCATCGGCGGCACATCAAAGGGAATGATACTAATTATATGGACGTAAGCGCCCCTTTAACACATACTCGTATACATGTCCACGTTTGTGGAGGTTTTAATAAAGCGAAAAAATTGGTGCTTTTGTAAAATTTTAAATGTACCGGTATTTTACTAAAAACAAAAGGTATGCTTTGATATGTGACGTTGTATGGATCAATGAGTGCACTGCGCAGGAAATGTTTTTGATGAATCCCGCAGAGATTTCTATAAACGAAAATCCTTTTGTAACGGAAGGTAATATCCGGAATAGTAAGCTTTTGTTTTATATATTTGTTCTTTCAAGTGGCTTAATTTCGTAAAACATTATAAGGAAACCAAGGTAGTATTGTACGAGACGTTTTTATTTTGCAGAAACTCAATTTTCTTCTAAATCAAAGTCAAATTCATTATTATTTCAATAAGAACGTTTTTTAGTTTAATAAATTGTGTCTAACAATAGATACAGGTACTTTTGAAATGTCAAAAGACAGCAAGGTTCCAAACAGTGGGTCTTATATAGCAAACGGGCAAGGAACTCCATAGATACTCCTATAAAACGTTATTAATGTTTACAGTGTTTTTCTCCTTTTTATTTTTTTTCTGTTTTTTTTTCCTGTCTAATGTGTTCAATACTTCAGAAATAAATCAGTTGAAACAAGACATTTTTCTATCCCTCTCAAACATATCTTTATCTCTTTAGGAGATGAAACATCCTTGTACAATAGTCGGACATTTGTTCATTCCAGTAGGAGACACTTCCATGAAAAACTATCAACTTAAAAGGTTTTCATCAGAAGAGGTCGCACTGAACTTCCCATTTCAATTTACATTAGGGTTGACAAACTTTCAATTTTATGTGCATTTAAAATCACGAATAAATAATAGCACATTTCATATTTAGTCTAAGTACCTAGCTAGATCCCGGGACGTCCCTGGAGACTTAAAGAACTATGTTTGTTGGCAGTTGATTTGAGTTTGGGGTAAACTGTGAGATGTGTCTGGTAAATAAAGATTCACAAATGCAGGAAAATTTAATCTGTACTTTTTAGAAGCACCTCGTTCCATTACAGACATGTAACAAAGTACCTAATTATTCTTTGCTACTCTGAAATATTAATAATTACTCAACAATTTTTTAAGTAAACGAGCAGCCCTACTTCACCCGCGTTGCCCTCGGAATTAAAAACAAATCAGTTTTATTTCCAATAGCACTGTTACGGAAATTGCTTTTGATTATAGCAATATTGACTAGTACAATTATTGCTTTGCTATTCAATCATAATATGTACCTACTTTCTAGCTGCATTTAAAATGAATGTGGATCAAGGACTTTATTTTTTAAAACTTCAATTTCTCTGATTTTTTACCTGCACCTGTGTTGCTACCCTTCTTCTGTTTTGTAACATGTTAACCATACCTGAAACAATATACAATGACATAAATATTGATAGTTTAACAGCTAGGTATATATCGATAAGAGTTTTCGGATGGCTACAGAAAAACTTACACCGTTAAATGTTGTTAAATTGTTGGCAAGCATAGACGATATCTCCGCCTTTGATTCCTAGCCTTAACAAAATAGTGGCAAACTGACCGAACAGAATTTGACTGTTCGTTTAACTCCTTATAACTATCAAACTTAACTGTAACTGCAAGCAAAGTTGCATAAAGTTTTCCATAACTGACTTTAAACCACAAGTCTCACGGCATCGTTCTATCTGAAATCGTTTTGTTCCAAACATAAAATGAGACTCGTTGTCAATTTCCTGGAGACTGGCATCCATGTGGCACTGTCGGCAGCCGGTGCCAGAAGTGCCAGAATCTATCAGTACAATAGCTGTTGCTATTAAATCCCGACATGCCAGATTAATGTCTGAACACTGGCGGTATACGAATAACATCATACTTACTCGAATTGTGCCAAAAGTGTTTATGAAAGAATTGTTGCCAGTTTTGTAAGAATTCATTTAAGAAACTTTGTAAGTTATAGTATGGTGATGTAAGGCTAAAGTTTCAAAGTTTTTAAGAGCAATTTGAGCTACTTCTGAAATTATTGCTAGATGTGTTTTCGCATTATTTTCAGATGTACACAATCCTTTTTTTATATTATAACTAGCTTTCCGCCTACGGCTTCGCCCGCGTGGTTTATTGGCTTTTCTATACTAAAATATGTATGTATTATACATATAAACCTTCCTCTTGAATCACTCTATCTATTAAAAAAACCGCATCAAAATCCGTTGCGTAGTTTCAAAGATTTAAGCATACAAAGGGACATAGCGACAGAGAAAGCGACTTTGTTTTATACTATGTAGTGATATAGATGTATTACCGCAGTATACTTCATATTTTCTTACTACAAAGTTAAATAAAACAATTGCGTGATAAAACTAAAAATAGTTTATGTATTCTTGTATGTAACAGGTTGTAACTTTACGATTTATTGCCTTCATAAGGTAACTATTTATTTCGAGTGCATACATATTGCACAATATCAACATTTACAACATTACTACCGATAATAATTTCTAGGCATATTTCTAAGATTAGTATTCATCAAGGAACACAAAAATTAAGATGAGGATTTAGTTAAAATTGAGGCAAATTTTCTTAGATCTCCTAGCAGTAAGCCAGGCAAATAGCTTCTAGTAATTGAAATATTCCGGTAAAATGTTCACCTCATTTGGGAATAAATTTAAAATTTCCTAGGAAAGGTTCGCTATATCTGGAAGATTTATCACTGTCAACTGGCAAACAAATAGCGCATTACCTGACAAGCGGCAACGTGAAGCTGCAGCCAATTGATGCCAGTTCGCAACCTGCCAGGTTCCTGGAAATTTCTCAAACTTTCCGAAATGTTCGGTTCGCAGATTACCTCCAAACGTATCGCATTTTATGGAAGTGACGTAAATATTCAGCAGCATTCGCATTTCAAATGAGATTTTGAATTTGGAAACTTTACATCGGTTTGAAGAGTTGTTTGTCGTTTTGAGATGTTGCCATTTTTAAACTTTAGCAATACTTATTATTTTATCCAAGCCTTATGAATCTTAATAAATTACCTAGATATAACATCAGAATACAGCACCCCATGGTCGCACTATGTAACATTAAAACCTTCATATCCTAATAGAAAGGCGTAAAATTTTTCTTCCTTAAAGAATAAATCAGTGTGATTTTTCGCTTTATCAATTGAAATGACATAAAAATCCTGCAGTATCTATCCAAGGAAAAAAACTTAAATCCTACCGTCGAAGTAATCCCCTATCAGGAAGCATTGGCTAAGTTAAGCTTCAAACACTAAGAAAATAGGTTAAAAAGGTATATTAACTTACGAATTACGAGCAGGGATTGACGGTAAGAAGGGATTGTTGTAAGCTGATACTTAGCGAGTGGGGGAAGGGGGGTTGAGTGCTCTTTCACTTTAAATATTGAAGGCCGGAAGATGAGGACACACTAGTATTTTTAAAACCTATTGATCTAGGCATTAATCCGTCTTTAAGATCTATAAACCTTGAAAGTTGGTTTATTTTACAAGTACCTACATGGAATGAAAAATATTTTTCTTCCGTTTATCATTTCAGTTTTTTTTCTAAACTCATTACTTTATAAAAGAAGATACGTATTTAAAAAAATACAGTGATCTTTATTAATTATGTTTAATTAATTAATTCTCAGAGACCCACCAAGCGTACTTTATAACGATTCAACGTTTATTTAAAAAGCAATATAAAACAGGCGTGCAATAATCATAAACGTGCGCTGCGAATATATAACAGTAATTAAAAGCTGCAATGCAAACATTAATCGGACCACGCACCCACATATTCACATTGAGGTATAAATTATACACAACAGAAATATGTTACACCACGAGTTGTGGAGTAAGCGCTACAACTCAGTAAAAATCTTATTTTGAAGACGACTAAAAGAAATGTAGGAATAGAGTAAGTGACTTATTTGTTAACTTGTTACCAAATCTTTATTTAGTCTCAGTACTCTTGTATAGCTAAGAAATTTTCATCAAGACTTGCAACGTATTAGATAAAGATAAAATTATTTGCGGTAACATGAGTGGATTACAATACAGATTTGCATGCAATGGTGTTTAAACATTTTTTTGAGCTACATGTTATACCATAAAAGGCGTACAAACATGTGATGTGCAATAATACATAACCGAGAAGTTGAAGAGAAAAACTAAACAAAGTCAGAATCTATCATTTAGGAAGTCAGTTGTACTATAATCACAGATAGCATATTTTTTAACTTTTTCTTAAACAGAGTTGTATTTAATTGTTTTATGTCGTTTGGAATTTTATTGTAAATTTTAGGACCCATACATATAATACTTTTGTGCAACATTGCTGTCCTAGATGGATGTATGCAGAGATCATTGTTACGTCGATTTCGAACGGCTTTGTCCGACAACCTTGGATTAGTATTTACAGAATGTTTTTTTTTTCGGGACAATATTGCCATCAACCGATCCCATACGCAGCATATCTAGTATAATATGACTTAATACCTCGTGTTCACACATACGTACATAAATAGCACACACTCAATTATAAGGGTCATACGCCCCTTCGCATGTGGGTGATATTTTCCTAACGGGGGCTTTAAATACAATTTTCCAGCCCTTTGTTACAATTGCACGTTTGTGACTGTAGGCAGAAACATTGGAATGATTTATTTTGATTACGCTTCTCTACCATAAATTAAATATAAATCATTACAAGGCACAATAGATATTTTTAAATAAATGTAATAAACTAGACCTGTTTTTATACTGACAAAAGTGCAAAAACAATAGTCATTTTAGGTTATTGTTAGTTACGAAAATTTTAATTAATTGAGCAACACTTTTCAAATAAAACAAGTACACAATCTATTGACTAATAAATAATAACCCAGGTAATTACAGTTAAGATAGTCGTTGCCCTACATACACTCTTCTAAGAGCAATACACAATTCTAATCACAAAAGTATCACTAACATACACGAAAGAAAAAAACGGGATAGAAATGTGACACATAGGTACACTTAAATAAATTCAATGTCTAAATCTTTCCAGCGGTACAATATTTAACTAACCGACGAAACTGTGTAATGTATTATTTCCTTTTCCATAAAGTAGTGACAGTGTTCCATATTTTATGGTAAAGTGCACTCGCAAATGGCTTTTTCATTAGCTGAAGTTACCGTATTCCAGTAGGGCGGAGCGGTTTTGTTTTAAATCGTAAATTAAACTTGCTTGTTTCATTTAACTTTTGCTGTTACGCATTAGCGTTGTGCAATTTACAAAGTAGAAAATTGTTGCAATTGTTCAAGTAATAGTTTTTATATTATTGGAATAATTTAAATTTGTTATTTGCTTTATTTATTAAAGCAAATGACAACGGATTGCAACTCACTCATAATTATTCTGTTTTGTGCGACGAATTTAGAACACCAAAAATACGACTCATTCTCTCTTGGCTTCAAATTCCAAAACATCAAATATTATAAACCAAAACATTTGCCTAGATCCGGCAAAACTTTGATTCAAATATTCATACATGCGAATAGATTAATGTGGATTTAGTTTAATGTGTATTCAGAAACCAATTTTGCATACAAACATCAAAATATTAAACTCAAAATATTGATTCACAATTATTAACATTCGATATGGTACACACATCATTCCCCCTCGGGGGGAATTGAAGCTCTGTGTTTCGACCCCCGGCTATCCTATTTGATTTCATGTTAATTAATCCTAGCACGGTCCGAATGCGGTTGCAGGCGATTTAGTTCCGAATTATTGAGTATTTACCAATAACAAGTGGTGTAACAATAGATGACTCATTTTTTATGAATAAAATTTTACTTGTTTACTTTTAAATATTATATTTTATTAACCCCCGCCTTGAATGTGTTAGTTAATATTAAAAACAAATTTGTAACATTATTGTCAATCCAGAATGTTGAAAATATTTTTTGTTTGGATCTTCAATATTATCAATACCCACTCGTCGAATGAAGTAGCACATATCTCCTTGACTTAGCTTGATTCTTCTTGAGTCTATCGAGTGTCATAGAAACAATACAATGGGGTATCCCATTGAATTGTATTGTATTGTAACTTCCAATGTAAAAAAAATTGATGTCTTTAAAACTTGTTTATAATCTTTAATACCTTGTAAGCCTTGATGCACTTGATGTCACATTTGAAATTGGTCATAGTGATTACATTTTCTTTCACCAACTTACTCTAATTTATCGCTGAAACGGCCTAGGTACATACACTTTAATTCCAATTTCAAATTGCCATAATTCTAACAGATAATGAATCTGATGACTTTTTAATCTTATTTGATCCGGAATTACGTTTAAAAGCAAAGTAATTACATCCGTACTCCGTCGGGGATCAACCGGATCAACTAATTAATATTTCGTGCTTCGAAGCGCTACGTAAATCATGAGATAGATGGCGCTCAAGTCATTCAGTGTTTATGACTGCTTCTGTTTTTAAAGTGGGGTGAAATGAATGTAATTTTTGCGACCGTCATTATCAAGCAAAATTAATGTTCTTAATTGGCATAAAATTAACAGACTCCGAGCTGCTACTGAGAATTTATAGAAAAACCCAAAAACACATTTACTTTGATATTTATCTAAAATAAACTGCTTACCTATAACAATCTCACGAATGCAAACTTTACTATCTGAATAATTCAAGACTGTCAACTCTTGGAGCACGCTATTTAAAAACAATTTAATCTTCAAGCTAAAACACAACATTAAGTCTTTAAAAATGCGGCGCCCGTTCTCAACAAAACTTTCCTTAACCCATTGTTTAAGTAAAAAGAAATTGTGGACAAGACGAAAAACAATAATGTTTTTTAGTCCCCAACTTCTCAGACGACCACGGTCTAAATGGTCGGAGTCACCACGGCGCGACCACAAAAGTTTCTTGAGAGGAAACTTTAGATATTACTTGAAAGCTTGCCTTTGAGTCGGGTGGCAAAAACTAGGGTTTACAACTACCGGAAACTAATGGATTTTCGGTTTTTACACTGCTGCTAACTGAAATAAGTGGGTAGTGCAGCCAATAAATTGACGGACGGACGAACTTGTAAACATAAAAACTACGTTTTCAAGTTGCAGATACATTTCTCTGAAATACTTGGGGAGCTTAAGAATATTCTAATAAAAACGGGCGACCGGAGAAACACCAACTAAGTATATTGCTTGATATCATCCTCAGTTGTTAAGCCTCATTTGCCCAGTAATTTATCTGGCTACATTACCTGGCGTACTGGAACACAAACTTTTATTACTGCTTAGCAGTACAATATTAAATGCGAAGTTCAAATCCAAAAACGAAGTTAGATCTTATCGTTCATTAGCTCGTATATGGTAGTATTTCATTTTATCTGGACTACCGTGATATTGTGATAGATCCCGATTTCCTTTCTTATTAAATTAAAGATAGAATTTCTTTACACTATTGTCAATTTATCAACCACCCAACTAAACTGATTTTGGTAATAGATATCATGTGATCGTGATAAAGTAGTTATGTCTTCCTACAACACATACAGTAATTGAGGTCGAGGACATGCTTGCTGCCCCTTTGATTGAGTTATTCAGGCAAATTGCTCACTTTACGCCGGAACATGCACTTGAACTTGTAGCGATGACTCCACACTGGTATGTATTGTAGTATATTAGTGGTAGCAAGAATGTCTGTGGTTTTTAGCTCATCCGTTTATTCTCATTATCATCATCAACAACTGAATCGATCTTATTTTCTAATAAACGCTAGAACTTACGTTCTCGAGTGGAGACCGCGTCTAGGCAAACGTATTGTAGAATGCCCACCAGCCTGATGGACTATTGTTTTTTTTTAATAAAGATGGAGGATTATTATTATAATTATAAAATATAGGTACTGATTAATATCCAACCGCATTAGACGGTGACCTGACCCCATAACCCATTGTGGGAAACAGGAAATTTATTTTAAATTGGTTTTCCTGATGTTACTAAAAATAAACTTTCGAGTACATTATTTACAATAGAAAATTAGAATTCACACAAACTAGCAAGTCATAAAACGTATTTACATTACAATAAATGGAAGGATTCAGAGGGTTGTTCAAATAACTTTAGTGTTCAAATAAAATAGTTATATAGTTCCCTACTGAGTGCCGTAACAGTTCGTACAATGGCCAGTTGTCCGGGACCGGATGTCCGGTTTACGAGATGTGCGCTGCACTCTTTAACTCACTTTGGAATGTTAGTGGCTGTTAAAAGTGAATGGAGGGTAGCATTAAGCAGTCCTTATGTTAGAAATTAAATTAGGAATTTTAAGAGTACTCTCTCTCTCTCTAAAGTGCAGTGATAGCCTTGTGATATGACCATAGGACTGCCATGTCAAAGGTCTCGAGTTCGAATCCAAGGCACGCACCTCTGACTTTTCGAAGTCATGTGCGTATTAATATACTTAATTATAACGCGCTTAAACGGTGAAGGAAACCTGCATGCTTGAGAGATTTTCTCGATGGCGTGTGAAGTCTGCCAACCCAGGCTTAGGCTGTAGTCCACCACGCTAGCCTACTGCGGGTTGGTCTCCTCTCAGAATGAGAGGGATTACCCTCTCATTCTGAGAGGAGACCCGTGCCCAGCAGTGGGACAATATATGGGTTGATGAAGAAGAAGAGTACTCTGTGTTCATTTTAATTAGTGTCTCAATGGTTAGTATATTATAATTATCGTATCAGAATAAATAAAATCGTTCACAATAGGTATATATTGAACTGGATGCGTCATCGGCGCGGCGGCGGGTGCGGGTTGAATTCAATGGCTCGAACTAACTCACTTAGCTCAGAAATAGACCGCCGCCACTGATACACAGCGAGAGAGGGTTGATGTAGGAATGGTTATGTACCTTGTAATAAAACTACCTTTAGAATTTCTAACAGTTCGATAAACCTTTTAAGACCTCGTTTCAAAAAACTCGTTTTTGTTGCGGTAGGGCCACGCTGTTCGCAGCATGAATGGGCCGGCTCGGCCGGGGAAGTACCACACTCTCGCAGAAGACCGACGTCCGAGTAGTAGCGTTTCGTTACTGCGCTTCGTTCGGTGAGCGAGAGGGCCGGAGGCCCAATTCCTCCCCCAATCTCCTTCCTTCTCCTTTTCTTCTTCCCCTCCCTTTCCCTAAAAAGGCTCGGCAACGCATCTGCAACTCCTTTGGATTTGCAGACGTCCATGGGCGGCGATGACTACTTACCATCAGGTAGCTCGCCTACTCGATTGCCGAGTTATCCCATAAAAATAAAAAAAAACTCGTTTTAAAAGAATTTAAACACTTGAATCAAACAACGATGTTTTTCAGTAAAGTATTTTATCTATATATATTAATAAATACCGATTTATGTATGTTCCCTATGAACTCCAGAACGGCAAGACGAATTGGTATGAAATTTTCAAGCAATCTTCAGTTTAGCTGAGGTTTAGTAACGATCATAAAAAAAGAAACAGAACCGCGGGGCACAACTAAGTACCCTTTGATATTTGCGTAAGAATTTGGAATCGTTACGTTTACATAATAACAAACAAACAATAACTTGTTGTGTACACTAAAATGTAAATAATACCGTCTACTGGTATTTTTAGGGTTCCGTAGCCAAATGGCAAAAAACGGAACCCTTATAGATTCGTCATGTCCGTCCGTCTGTCTGTCCGATCGTGTCACAGCCTTTTTTTTTCGAAACTATAAGAACTATGCTGTTGAAACTTGGTGAGCAGATGTATTCTATAAACCGCATTAAGATTTTCACACAAAAATAGAAAAAAAAAACAATAAATTTTGGGGGTTCCCCATACTTGGAACTGAAACCCCAATTTTTTTTTTCATCAAACCCATACGTGCGGGGTATCTATGGATAGGTCTTCAAAAATGATATTGAGGTTTCTAATATCATTTTTTTTTTAAACTGAACAGTTTGCGCGAGAAACACTTCCAAAGTGGTAAAATAGCAGTCAGTTCAAACTGGTGAGTCCTCATCAAGTTGGTATGACTTGGAAACTGGCGTTCCACAAGGCGGTATTATTTCTCCTCTATTATTTTCTATATTTATTAACTTCCTAACGGTTGAACTTCAGTGTGCGTATCATCTTTATGCCGATGACTTGCAGATGTACTGTCAAGCGAGGATTGAAGAGATACCTGATGCGATTGACAAGCTAAACCGGGACTTGGTGGCTATTAAAAATTGGTCGGATAGATTTGGAGTAGCGGTAAACCCAACTAAGTGCCAAGCCATAGTTATAGGAAGCCATCGTGCCATAAGCAAAGTGGAAGGTATACCTCTGCCTCCGATTACATTCGACGGCACCACCATTCCTTTCAGCTCTGATGTCAAGAACCTAGGCTTGCACATAGACAGCACACTCAACTGGCGAACGCAGATCACCAATGTTAGCCAAAAAGTAACGGGAACATTGCGGTCCCTCTACAGACTAAGAAATTTACTCCCATCCAAAACGAAAACGATGCTGGTGCAGGTATTGATTTTTCCTATGATTGACTATGGTGATGTGTGCTATTATGACCTGAATGCAGATCTACTCAATAAACTTGATCGTCTTCTGAATAACTGCATTCGATTCGTTTTCAACCTGCGTAAGTATGACCATGTGTCAGAGTATAGAACACTTTTAAAATGGTTGCCCATCCGTCAGCGTAGAGCGCAGAGAGCATTGACTACCTTGTTCTCCTTACTAGATTCTGCCTTTTCACCTACTTATCTTACTTCACAATTTCAATAAATCTGCTCAAATCATGACAAAAATCTTCGGTCTTCATTTAATCGTCTCCTACAATGCCCCTCTCACCGTTCTGACTTTTTGCACTCTTCCTTTTTTGTACAATCTATACTCTTGTGGAACGCGCTACCCTTGGAAATCAGGATGGCCACTAGCCGCTACGTTTTTAAAGGTAAGCTAAGAACTCATCTTTTAAGTTCTTTGGCAGAATCATCTCAACCTTGATCTTTCGTATATATTATAATATGTATTATCATGTATGTATGTGTCTCGTTATTTTGTAGTTATAAATATGATATGTATTTATGTATATGTAAGTATATTACTTATGTATGTATGTATGTATATATTGATATGTTTCCTTATTATTATTCTTTCTTTTTTGTGTTTTATTTAAGTTGTGCACCTACTACCATGTTATTTCTGCATCACCTAAAGGTAGACTGGTAGAGAATGCCTAATGGCATTAAGTCCGCCTATGTACATTTGTTTTGTGCATGAAGTATAAAATAAATAATAAATAAATAAATAAAATGTGTGTCCCCCCCCCTGTAACTTCTAAAATAAGAGAACGATAAAACTAAAAAAAATATATGATGTAGATTACCATGTAAACTCCCACCGAAAATTGGTTTGGACGAGATCTAGTAAATATTTTAGTATGATTTGATACAAGCCAAGTTCTTTTGCGTGAGGCCCGCAAATAAATACTTAAATTTTAAATATCAACTGTCTCATTGTTGTAGAAGACAAGAGTGGCTGAAAGTCCTAGATTCGATTCCTAGTTTATGCCCGATTACTGGCAATAGGCTAGGCCCCCCTTTTGGAACCTTGAAAATAACTGTGATATGAGTAGGTAAACCTCTGCTAACCCTTTAGAGGTTAATGTAACAAAATCCAATAACCCAACTTTGTTGAAAATCTAATAAAGAAATAATAGAACAACGTACCTATATACGTCCAAATGAAAAAAAAACCCGACGCATCAAATAACGAGCTCGCTTGTTTTACTTTGTTAGACGTAAGTTAATTCCCAAAGGAAATTCACTGAACTTATTCCTTACTAAGCGGAATGAGTTCCTTCATACAAGAAACAAGCGCTTTTATTAGATTCACTTATGTTGATCAATTTAAGAATAGATCTAACAAACCATGACGCTTGTATTTCTCCGAGGGTTGCAGAAGTGTATTAATGTTCACATCAACAGTTCGCCATTATTATCATCTTCAACCCATTCAGGTACTGCCCCATTGCTGCCGACGTGTCTACGGGACTAAAGGCTAGATTTAGAATAAGAATAAGAATACATTTAATTCAAAATAGATGTGATACAATGACTTTTACGGCGGCCGCAGCACTAAGCTGAAAAGGCTTGTATGGCAGAGGCCAGAGATACAATGGCTTATCAGTACAATAGAGATTATAGGTAGTAATTTTATATTAAATCTAGAATGAGGTAAAAAAGGCTTACAACTATCTAATATTATGCACTTAGCATGCGTGCATGCTTGCGTGTCGGCAAGGTTTACACGCCACGCCACGATATTTTATATTTATGCATATGATTTGGAAAAGTCTAAGTAGTGCGTGAGGTGGGTGAATTTGAACTTGAGACCTAAACTCAATTTCCGTCAATATGCTTCGTTCCCATGACATTTTCTTCTCATTATCGTGTCTCTAGTCATTGTTTTGGCACGAGACACACGGCGAAAATATTATTTCGGGGCGCGCATGTTAGCCTACCAGATTACTAAGACAACTAAGCCACTATGACATAACAGCTTTATATCTAAACAAATACAAAGCCCCAGGTCTTCAGTTAAGATCTAATCGCTTAAACGACATCGTCTAGGTGTGTAACCCTTCACTACCGAGAGCAAGATAGTTACGGCCAATTACCACGTGTTGCGGCCAAGCTGCTTGGAACACCGCGCTTAATGACTTTTTCTCGGGCCGTAAATGAGTAACTAAGTTTTACGGCCTGTCAACAAGGGCGGGGTTAAGTTGATTCCTAGTAAACAAGCGTCTTAAGCCACTTAGTGCTTGAGGAAGATCTAAACTAGATTTAAGGGTTATGGTAAAGAAACTTTAAAGGGTGACTATGTTTGAAATATTTTAATTTTTCAGACTAGATATTCAAACATTTGGGAGAACCAGATGATTAAAACAATTTGAGAATAAGATATATTGATGGGATAAATTAAAACCGGTGTTATTGTCAATGTAGTCTTTATATGTTCAGAGTATGTGTTCTGAGCTGTTTTCAGTTTCAAACAAGATACTCAATGTGACCCACTCCCAATGTGCATATGGAGTGGGTCACTGCCATGTGACCCACTCCATATGCACTATCTAAACTCGTTAATAGGTATTGTCGTGTCGCGTCTCAAAAAGTTCTTTCCTGCCATTTCCTGACCCACTGCTGGGCACGGGTCTCCTCTCAGAGTGAGACGGATTAGGCTATTATAGCCCACCAGGCTAGCCTACTGCGGGCAAAAGCAAGTTCTAAAATTAAAAAAATCTTTTTAAAGTAAGGTAAGCTTTTTAAATAATATTTCCGAAGTTTCCTGCCATTTCTTAAGTTCCCTGCCACATTTTAAGTCGCATACGACTTTATAAAGTAACAATTTTTCTGCACATTCCTCTCAAAAGACTCGTAATGCCGCCGGGATATAAGATAAGCCCACGCGAAAGTTTTCTAACACAGCTTTGTCAAAATACGCTCTCTCTGAAGGCGGCTTCAAATAATTTAACCAACCTTTATATGGATTTTTTTGTATGTAAAACATTTATGGAGAACTCCAGGTAATCCCTAAGGTGAACAGCGACGTCAAAATTTTAAATCGTTCATTGTTGAATCAAGTTAGTTGAAGGTTTTTTCTCGTTTCCGTATTAATTGAATTATTTTCGCTATTATTTAAAAGTATACTCAGTTTATTGTTTTCAGCAAAAATATTGGATTACTTTTTCTCCTTTATTCATTAATAATGTTTTTACTCATCTGTTATATACAGAAAACTCATATTTTGTTTATTTGTTCAGAAAAAGAAACTCCAATACCTTACTTATTTTAGACAATTCAAGGTGTGTTAAAATAAACATTGAACAAACACCAATGGCTTCCCAAAGTTGTGGAAAGTTGAAAACATTACAA
The DNA here is from genome assembly GCA_958496365.1 of Subacronicta megacephala. NCBI lineage: Eukaryota > Metazoa > Arthropoda > Insecta > Lepidoptera > Noctuidae > Subacronicta > Subacronicta megacephala. The sequence continues at coordinate 161,652 of OY292524.1, forward strand.
ACGATCTTTATCGGAACAAAAGGCCAAATAACTACCAAAAGGCGACTTTCGTCTTCCAAACTTCCAAAGCCTATTAACTTCAATTAATAGCCGCTCGAAGTTATGAATGAACACGATACGCTCCCTAATTGAAAACGAAGGCGATCCGACTATAAGTGGGTGTAGAATGGAGCTTTTTCGCCATAAGTCAGTTGGGGTGTAGGGAGGTTGGCCTCCTCTTACGAAAATATCTCACAAGTTTTCGACCACAATTTTCCTCCAAATAATACTCATATAAGAAGGTTATAGTACACTCGTAATAGGCTTGATACTTGTGGGTGTGACATCGCTACTACTGGTTGTTTCTACTGCTCAATCAGTTTTAAATTTGGTGAGGTTGAGAATCGGATAACATGATTCGTGGTCCGGAGTGTATTAGTTAACTACGCCTTGTCTTATCAGTTGAACTTTCGATACCTCGATAGCTCGACTGACAAGATAGGGCGTAGTTTCAGTATACGTGAGTGTGTGTAATTGTGTGTTGTACACCGTTAGGCGTAGTTTTAGCCGGCGTCACTTCTTTGTTCGCAAAGTTCCATCTTAACTTGTTATTTGATCTGAGATGTAATCGCAGTGCTTATTAAGTCCAATTTTTCTAATACGTTCATATTTCCCTTATCAGCAAAATCAAAGCGTATTATGTATCCTTCTTACTATCCCAACCGGAAAATTAACATCTATATCGAAAATGTTGTTTAAAAGCTTTCAATTTTCCGCTCTTTGGTAATCCCGGATTAATACATCAAACGGGGTTTGAGTTAAACCTAATTCCCGTTGATTTTAAACGGTGCATCGCCATTGGCCGGCGCACCGTTCGCTCGTGCACGTCCCTCACTACCTCTGCCAGCTTACACATATTTCACATTTAGCTACCGTCGACACGAAGCTAATCCCTAAACGTTACCTTTTTTGCACAAAAAATTTCTCGCGACGAATTTCCGCAAACTTTCACCATATTAGGGGAAACCCTCCTACTTAATAGAACGTTACTATGTTAACTTTTTAAATTTATGGTTCGCCCCGGGCTACCGTTGGGTCTGATTTTACGAGAATGATAATTTATCTTTAATCTTGTGTCAGGGATACTCATTAGGTACATGATTAAAATACTACCAAGTATATTATTTTCAGGGTGAAATAAAAGACCCGATTTTATATAATTATTAGTACTGTAGCGCTTTTACTTTTTAAACAATAAACTAGGCTAACGGCTAGACTGACGCAACAAATTTTTTTGTGTAGTTTATCCATTGCTAGTCTCTCACGTGGGCGACAATGTAATCAGAACAAGAACGGTCAATGTACATAAATTTAGCGGAACGTCCGTGCTGCGGGAATGATATACATTAACTGGGTTTGATAGTACCGGCTACTGACCTACTTGCGAACTGTAAGGTTGGCAGTGACACATATTTTGCGAGTTTTTAAACAACCCAGATGTTTTCGAGGCCAATTCTTTGTGTTCCCTTTTGAGGCTTCCAGAGGAATGTTTACTTTATCTTGAATGCTGCGATGAATGAGAAGAAAGGTTATAGAAATTCAAGATTAATTGACAGGTTGTTTTTGAAATGTGCTTGACATTACTGTAAACAGCTTCACAGTAAGATCAAACGTCATGTTACCACATAAACATACCATCACGCCTGTATTCCCCGAAGGGTTAGGCAGAGGTGTACTAATGTATACCCACAGTTCGCCTGTATGTTAAGGTCCCATGTAATAGGGGACAAGCCTATTGGCAATAACCGGGTACAAATCCAGACTCCGAGCTGCTACTGAGAATTTCATAAAAAAAACCAATAACACTATACTAACCTGAGATTCGAAATCAGAACCTCTAGCCTAGCAGTCGCGTTGAGGACCACTAGACTAACGAGGCAGTACCAAAAAAGAAAATAATAGAAGAATCATTTCAATTAAAACCTGCCGTCATGTACACTAACTGCACATTGCCATGTAGAAGCGAAAAGTATATTTTCAATATAGATAGACGAATTCCGATCTCTGACAACCCCACAGCTCCCTGTAATGGCTCCACATTTCGATCTGTAACTCAATAAACTGGATGTGCAAGCGATTTTTGGTCCGGCATGCGGCAGTCGGTTGCTGTAACACGTTTTATTGCGTTACCTGCAACTATGTTACAACGCTACGCCAACGAGCTATCGAGGCACCTCCGGTTTTTATTGACTAGTAATTCTTACCAGTACATAGTACGCTATGTAGTGGTGTAAATTTTCGCCAATTTTGCAGTTGATCAAAATCAAGTCCGGGAAACACTTGAGTACACTGGTCGGGCACGTTGCAGCAACGTATCTCGTTGCTGCATTTGCACCAGTAGGTACATTTTTTTTACTGATATAAACAATTACCTACTGCACCTGTTAGGCTAGTGTTTTAGGGAAATGTACATAAGTAAATAAATATTATAAAAACACGACAATTCCCGAGAATTTTCAAGTTCATCGTAATATTTTGGTTGCGTGCAAAACGATATAATTCCACACTTATTAAGGTTGTAGTCGTAAAACTTTGCCTATTTTAATCCATTATTCCATTAAGCATGGATTTCTCTAGAAATCGCAAAAGCGACAGCGATTAAAATTATATGAAGATTTTGTATATGGAAAAACATTACATTATTTTATTTTATTTTTCTCTGTTTTTTTTTCTGTTTACTTAACACAAGCTATTTATATGTATACGTATTGGCGTTTAATTCTTCGTTATATAAGCTTGTATATATATCTCTGCTTGTACATTTTGCAGTGACAGTATAAGTTACCATTCAATCATGATTGATTGATTGATATTGTATGTGAATTACTATCCCTTTTTATCAAAAGAATTCAGCTGGCTTATATTAACAGTCCTTAGAATATTTAATTTCATTTTCTGGTTCAAATAATAAAGGTTGTAAAAGTAAAAGGTATTCTCTGAACGACCATTTACTTACAAGTACACGCTCGGCTCTTATTTAACTTCTTGTCTGAAAAGTGTCGTCGGTTCAGTGGACGTCAAAGTTACAAAGTGACAATATAACATGCTGAAGCTGGGTACATTATCCGTGCTCGACTTATCAAAGGTGTACGATCTAATAACTGGAAATGTAATAACATGCCCTCCGAGGGAACTTCACTTAAAAGGAATGAGGAGGAGAAAGGATTGTCAGCTTTTAGATTTTATCTTGGTATTTTATTTGGATCTCAATTTTATCTAGATTCTAGCTTTCTGCCCGCAGCTACGCCCGCGTTTTCACACCTTGGGTTATATTATTGCATTTTTGTTAGGGATCCTTATTTTTTTTTTTAATGTAGTATAGCCTATGTCACTCAGTGAAGCTGCAGCTTTCTAATGGTGAAAGAATTTTTTCAATCGGTTCAGTAGTTCACAAAAATATGAATTTTCTAATTAAAGAACATTTCTTAGTGAAAGAAAGTCAGTCCAGTAGCTTTTGTTTGAAAACATTACAAAAATATAAATTAAAAATTTAAAAAACCCCCGACAATTGCTTTATATCTCGACCGATTTTCATCAAACATAGCTAAGAACACTCTCGACTAATTCACCTTTCAAACAAAAAAAACTAAATCCAAATCGGTCTATCCGTTCGGGAGCTACGATGCCACAGACAGACACACACACACACAGACACGTCAAACTTATAACACCCCGTCGTTTTTGCGTTGGGGGTTAAAAATAGGTACATACAAAAACACAAATGTTTCCTCTTTATAATATTAGTTTAGAATTTAGATATTTTAGAAGTGAAATATAAAAACTGTTCAGTTAAACGAGAATGCGAGTAACTAATACTTCTAAGTTACATACTACATATAAACCTAATCAGGTTTATAGCAGATTACAATATTTAATAAATAAATAAATTTAGGCTATATATAGTCCACCACGCTGGCCTACTACGGGTTGGCAGATTTCACACGCCTTCGGTTGCATGTTGTTGTAGGTTTTCACAAGATTTCCTTCACCGTTTTCAGCGAGTTGGATTTCAGCTCGAGACGTAGGTCTCGGATATTGCCAAGTTGTAGGACTTGGCAATCTAATGGTCATATACAATAGACTATCACTACAAGAAATTTTATATTTGGACCAAATAATTTCACTTTCCAAGTAACAAAATGTTTTAAAAAATTTGGCTTATTTCTATGGTCTCCACAAAGTTGTTCCCAACAATTTTAAAAAAGATAAATCATTGTAATAGCAATAAAGAGAATCCTTCCTAAAGGCTCAAACGATTTTGGAATACATATTATGTAACCCTCCAAGTTTTTAATTACAGACACAATGCGATATCTTTAGTCTCGTAGACGGGTGGTCCTTACGGACTTTGCTGAATTAAAAGATAAATAAACTCGTTTTTTAATGTTGTCACAAAAAAATTTGGAAAAACCAAATAATGGGAGACAAGAACATAAAAGCAATAAAGTCAAAGAAATTGCGGTGGATAACAGTTTTCACTTCCTTAGCTAACTACTCCGTGCAGACACACCATTTTCCTTATGCTCGATTGACATAAAAATGATCACTGCACTCAAAGCACCCTCGACTTTACCCTAAAACATGGGAAACGAGAATGGCAAACTGGCAACACAGCCATTCACAGTAGCTCTTATAAAGATGAGATTAAACTGAGCATAGTACCACGGTGTAGATATGTAGATGCAGAAGGTATAAGGCACTACTACTAAGTACTCGGCACTTTTGTTAAAAAACGAGCATTTTTTGAATTAATACCGAATATTTTTTATTATAACAAGAATAGCTTAGGGTATCTATTGTTATTGTGAGCGCTCTGTAAGACCGTGGCTTCATTAGTTCTGTAATGCAATAACATAATTGGTAGTCTCTTCCTTTAGAACTTAGGTTATAAAGATTGACTGGTAACACATTTTTAAGTCAATTTATTCATCTTGTCATGAAAGCTCCGGGTTCTAATTATAGTGCCTACAATAACTACTGTACTTAGCATAGCCATATCGAGACTGTGACAAATTGACTTACGTCATCGAAACCATTCTCGCTTACACTCATACTTCTCTCGCGAGTCTTATACTTCTATGCAAAACAAAGAAGAAACAACTTACTCTACTTCGGATATAGGAAGTGTTAGCAAAATTAGAACTGCTAGTTGTAATTCGAAGAAGTTTAAATGAAGTTTACACGAACTAGTTTAATGAACACCATTTGAAATGGTAGTCGCTAGTTCTTCTGGCGTTAAGAAGTGGAACTTCGGCATTTGTCTGATGATGGGTCTTATTGTATGGAATTTAATGGGAGTATGTGCTACGGAGTAAGCACAAAGGGAGGCTGAATGACGGGCAAAGACCCCATAACGTTAAGGATGGAATTGGGTTTGTGAGACAGGGGACACTTTTTACAGAAAATAGGGACCAAGAATGATACCCTCAAATTATTCGCTGTTAAAATTATGTGCAAATAGGTGTAAGAATTGGATTGCTAAATAAAACGTGAAGGTTTTTGGTGAAAATAACCTTTTTTATCTTTATACTGTTTAGAATTAAATGTAAAACGTTAAATCGGAAATCTTGTTGCTGGAGACCATTATGTAATAAATACTGAATGCAAAATAGCTATTTATTGCATACTTATTCATAAAAATATAAAACGTCATAACTTTCCTATAGCTATGTGTTGTCTTCTTATCCCCGTCACAAAATATAACGTGACAAAAAAAAGACAAAACACACCATAGTTGGAGGCTTAATATACGTTTTATATTCAACACTGTAGGTAAACGAAAATTCTCATTCTTCTCATAAGCAAGAGGTCCTAGATTCGATTCCCTGGTTGAGCAGTTTTAATGACTTTATCTATTAAATTCTCAGTAGCAGCTCGGAGTCTGAATTTGAACCCTGTTGCCCGGTAACTATTACATGGGAGGTAAACATACCGGCGAAGTAAGGGTGTCCATTAGTACATCGTTGCTTAACACTTGGGGGAAGAACAAAACTAACACAAGTACCTAACACGTCTAGGTACTACCGAACGGTGTCTACGAATAAAGTTTATATACTATTTACTCCTACAAACTCATCCAACTAAGTAAAGAATCAGCAATTGCAATTCCCAGTTCAAAGCAAATCGCAATTTTAAGTTCAACCAAATTGAATCGCTGTTTCGAGTACAAAAACCGAATTGCAGTTCTAGTTCAAAGCGTATCAATTCAACGTTCTTTACCAGACGAGGTGCAATCGTATTGCGAATATTTTGTTTTAATTAACAACTCAATTCCCTCATGTTTGAACAAAGAAAGAAAGGGTAGAACTTAGCAAATAATTTTGCAACTACCGAGCCAAAGCGTAAAACATACAGATATAAAAGTCGCGAAGAAGCGTCACGTAGCTATGCTTTACGACGGCCGGCGGCCCCAGGAGGTCGGTTTATTCCACATTACTTTGTAGGAAACAAAGACTTTTAAAACTTCAAAATGTATGACGTTTTATTACCGCGACGTTGTCTACGATACCTATAAACAGCTACTGTATTCACTGCAAAGTTTATAGACGGAGCCGCGCTTCACAGACGCTCGTGTGTTTTTATCACGAAAGATTTGGGTTTATTCGCAAAGAATTTTATGTTTCATTCAGTCGTTCGATAAGTTTTTTATTGCGTAAAGTTATTTGAACAAGGTGTGCTTATTATTTTACAACTTGTTTTTTGAACGGTAACAAATGAACTACAAGAAAGAAAAACTACTAACGATGTACTATCGATCGAAGTAACGTTAATAAGTTTTTCTTAAATCAATTTGTTATTTCGCAGATAAAATTATTAAAATAATCTGAAGTTAAGCATTAAATTGAAAAAATATTGTATCTAATTTGAGGCAAGTTGAAATGAAATAATATGCATTGGGGACCCATTTGAATCCGCGTCGAAAAATTTGCAAATGTGAACGAATAGTTAACCCTTTTCAGGATTTCGCAAAAAAAAAGCTTTTTAGGAATCAAAGTAAGTGCTAAACATAAAATACGAAACTTGACAAATGATGACATCATACAGTTGGCAAAAAAAGCGTACAAAACCAGTTAGGGTCGACCTCTTGTACTTGACACTTGCTTTAAGATTTCAAAGAGTTCGAGGGTCCTGTTATCTGGTCGATACGGTACCCGCGACGATCGGCGCTTGATATCATTTCTTTCCTCGATTCGTCATACGAATAAATAAGACGATGAGTTTGCGTTTTCCTTTTTACGTACCTACGTTTTTGTGCCGTTTCAAATATTTTATGTGATTCTGGTATTGAATGTGTAAATAAACTGGGTATGTTTATATTTAAATGTTCTCGTAATAATCCGGTTACGTGAAAGGACAATTTGTGTCAGTAAATTTAACAGATGCTTTTTCGTCGTGATATATTTTTGGAAGAACCTAATGAAGGATTGGTCCTACGTTAAGAAAAAAATATTCCTTTCATATGACTGGCATATCTAAAACTCAGGCCTTTGAACACAATAAATTATATTATGTTGACTGTTTCAAAGAGACATTTATTTTGATGTTTCTCGATTCCACCTACACGTTAGATTCACAATCCAACTTCTTATTTATTCCTCTTCAACTCTTGATTTAAATAAGGTAGTCTTGCGTATTATTTCACGTCTCCATATGTAAGGAAACGTGAATAGTGAACACTTTTAAAAACGCTTACGCTTTTAAATACAATAACACCAGAACCCATAGAAAACAATAAACGTAAATATGATATATCCTACAATAGCAAAAAACATTTGTTTCTATACAATATTCTCAGCATAAATCACATGTATTATACGCTGGCATTTCTGTGGCTTTCTAAGCTTCAGGTAATATGAAATGGAGTTGTTTCGATTTCCCGCAGGAAGTTCATGTTGCTACTAACCTGGATAAGGGTACAGACTTACTTAAGGAATTCCTAGGAAGCAAAGTAGGTTTATAACTAAGTCCGGAACGTAATCTTAGTTTTTAGTAGGAAGCTATTCCTTACTTGATAATTTTACTCATAAATTCATGCCTACCTGAGGATAATTTTATCATAGACGTCCAACAACTCAATCTACCCGGTACCATGGAATGCTATACATAAATGTCTAATATTCGCGTAGTGTCAGATATTAGTATTTAAAGACTACGTAGTTATTAAATGAAGTAAAGTTCCATATTATCTTTTTTAAATTTATAAGTATTTGTTATTCCACCATGATAAGTCGACATTACACCCTTTTAAAGAAGAGGTATTACACGTTAATTGTAAACTGTAAACAGGAAACTGTTATTATAATTATCGAATCGCCAATCGCATTATTCGAGTCCGCAGGCTACAACCAGTCCGATAATGATATTGATGGCAACACCGATTAACGAATAATCTATTGGATGAACCCTAATTAGCAGGGTGGTTCAAAATATGATATATGATCCATTTAATTATATTTGGGTGAGCCTAGATCGTTTGTCACCATTAATTTTATTGGAATCGATATCAAACTAATCGATTACGAATAAATGGAATGGGAAGCTATGATGGCCTCGTATTAAATTCATTTCATTCATTGAAAACCTTTATTATACTTGAATGAATACGTTTTACGTTATTTCTGAAATCATTATAAGCGATTTCACTAAATATTTGAAATATTTTATTTATGAAAAATGTACAACAATCGTTATTTTGTATGAAAGCATTATTTTTTGCCACCGGGAAGCCTCAGGATATTATTCATTCGTATAAATATATTACTTTCCCAAAAACCGCGATGGTAACAAATTAGGGGAGATAAAGCTCATCGGTATAATATTGCCTGAAGCTATTTTTCACCTGCTTTTGTGAAACCGATTTATTGCTTAACATTTATCACCAATTGTGAAGCCCTTAATATAAAACAAAATATATGTCTAAATAAAATTGCTTGTAGTAACAATATGTGATGATGTACGAGTATTAATGTAATTCGAAATATGAAACATGTTTGGATGTTACATAATTTATGTAAATTATTTTAAGAAGTAAGTTCCATGTCGAGATTAATTTAGGTAACTGAATGGTTAACTACACTGGTTTTCATTGTTATGATAGAAGGTGGTTGCCACTTAAGTATACCGCCGCCGCATACGTACGAAGGAGGTTGCATTACATTGCCTAAAAATAAAGTTGCTAAATAAGGTCATGATGTTTACATACTACAAAATATAAACACATGATTTACTTTTCAAGAGAGAGAGAGGGAGAAAAGAGAGAAGAGAGATAGGGGAGAATGTGGAAGAAGACAGAGAGAGCTTTAGGGTAATCGTATAAAATACCCGTTCTATAAACTCGAACATATATATTCAATACAGTATCTAAATCCAATCAATATAGACTAACCAATTATTTACTTTACGTGGCCACGAACTCGAATCCAAGACCAACAGAAGCACCGACCTCAACCTACGTGCTAACTACTGTAAGTAATAACACGGCTAAGTTATTATTGTGTTTACTTAATTACTCAAAAGCTTTTAAACCTCAGAAATAGGTTATAGTTCAAGGACAACTTATATTTTAGAGTAGAGAAATTTCTTGTTTAGTAAATTTTAAGCGGCGGTAGCCCAATGGCTAGGGCGCCGGACTTGCGATCATACGGTTGCCGGTTCGAACCCCACCCATTGCACTACCGACGTGAACCCACTCGTAACACAAGCATTTAGCTTAGCACGAGGGGTTAACAAGAATACTAGTAATGCGTGACCCACATTGCTAGTAGGCTTTTTTAAAAAAAGGTCTCAATAGTTTAGTGGTCGTAAGTGTGACTGCTACGCTAGTGGGTCTAGGTCGACTCGGCTTCGATTCTAAGGACGAGCATTGTTATTGAGTTTTATCATGACACTCAGTAGCAGCTCAAAGTTTGGATTTGTGTCCGGACTTGCCCCTTATAATAAGTTCGCCGGTATCTAAGATCCGACATATACCATGATTCCTTAAGCTCATTCAAGTCCAAAATCCTGAAGTCACTCAAAACAACAAGAAGCATACCTTAAACGTACAATTTTAATATCTAAGTATAAGGCTTGTATTTCTTCATTGCCTGTAATTATTTTTAAGTACATATTCCCATAATTTCGTGAATGTTGGTCAACCCGTAATTGGCTAGTGTGTAAGTCTAATATTGTCAAAATTTATACATAAGATATTGTATGCACAAGCTGTGGGTAAACCTTAATTAATAAATAAATAAATCCCATATAATAAGGGCTTTATAACATGGGATCTAAACATACCGGCGAACTGTGGACGACCACTAGTAGAAGCAGTCATTGTGCCTCGAAGATCGTCTAACATTCTTTCGTAGCTATAAATAACTAGTAAAAGTCTAAAAAATATATTAAGTAGGTACTTGCGAACGGGTATTTACGAACAAAATAGGTAGGCTTATATAGTGCCAAATAGGTACCTAAATTGTATATCAACTAGCTTGAAGGGGAAAGGCATAGGCTATCGTTTGTTTCAAAAAGTAGACAAAAGATAGCCCTTATCATTCCTCAGAATACAATGTTTCTGTTTTTCAAATTTGACTGAAATCCGTTCAGCAATTTAGGCCTGACAAGGTAACAAACAAGCAAACTTATTTTTTGCAATGACATTTTCTACGCTAGCCAAGTTAACGCCTGGTGAAAATATATTAGCAAATTATCTGGCGACAAAAAGCGTATTGATAACAAACAGGCATCGATTATTTACTTACACATAATTATGCGATTATAACAAATAAATTTATGTGCCGTTTATAGCTGCGAAGTAAGCAAAATTATTATTAGTTGCTAGCCCAATCGCACGGCAAATTACCGCCTAATGTACCCTCATCTTAACTCCTAATGCTCCATCATGACGCGTAATTTCCAAGTAACATTTTATTTGGCACTCAATAAGGCAATTTGTAGTAAATCACACATCTTTAGATAAATCACGGGCCGCCTGCTAGCGAACATTTCTCGCGTGTTATATTGAGACTTAGCTTTTACAAAGCGAACAAAAAACTCCTAATGATTATTACTTTCATCCTCACTTTTTATACCAGAAAAATACTGGGCAAATGGCAAAAATGTTACGTCGTGATCGACGGTAAGTTTTATAAGACTTGTATGTAGAGAAAGAGCTCTAATGCTAGGGCCTCAGTGATTAATAATCGTCGTGAGACAAAGGAACCTACGTAATGTAGCCATTTATTAACGGCATTAGAAATGAAGCTAGACATTCGGATGTTCTCGGTTTTACTAGATTTTTTTTCTCAGCTACCGTGGATCATGTCATTAGGTATAACTGCTCAATTTTATTTAATGGGTTAGCGTTTAATTTTTGGCGCGACTATTTGTAAGCACGGGTAATACAGGAAAATTTTGGCAAACTTACTGACCTAGCTGATGTTTCTTCTAATTCGTCGTCTATCATTTCGCCTTACCTGGAACAAAAAATATACATTTACTAAATACTCTCTCCTTTTCCGCAAGTCTTCATAAAGCTTAACTAATATCATCAAAAGTATTATAAAAGTAATCTAAGAAAATCTTAGATTATAGTTGGGACTTCCCAGTATTTATTATTGGGCTAAGATGCAGAGACGAGTCTAGCGTAAAATTGTGCTTTTATGTGTCAAATATGAAGTTTTTTTTTAATATGTATTTACGTGATAATATACACTTAGTACAATTTCAAAATTTGACTCGTTCCTGAATCATGTGTTAGAAGATCTAGACACCTTAATAATTACCATAAGACTTATAAAGTTCGTTCTCATAAAAATACTGAACGGGTTATCGTTCAAAGGCAGAGTGCGTGCGAGCTATCGTACGGCGTCAGCTAAGTCGGACGCGTGTCTGTAATCCGCCCGCCGCACGCCGCGCAGCCCTCGCCGCGCCGCCACGTAAGCGGATGTCAATGTCACTGTTACTAATGTCAAGACCGATGGCGAAGGACGAACGCAAGAATACCTTGCCTCCATAATAATCCGACAAGAAATTACTTCCTAGTTTCGACCACAACGTTAAAACCACTATAGTTATAATATATTGAATACAATAAGTATGATATTAAGTATTATGTTGAAAACTACCTACTAAGTAGTTTCCTCGTAGCAAATATCATAATGACAGAACCTAATGCAAATAACACCTCGAAAGAATAGTAAGATAAAACGTCAAAACTAATATTATAAGTGTGAAAGTAACTACATTTATTTGTTTTGATGAATTTTGGTGTCTGTATCTGTAGGCTACCTTTTGTCTCAAATTCTTTTAGGATGCAAATGAAACCCTTGGGCAACAACCCAGCTTATAAAACTATGAAGAGGCAAAATACAGTACCAATGTTAGTAACAGCAAACAAAGAAACTATTCAATATCAGCGGAGAACTACAAACAAGAGTAAAAACAAGAAACAGAAGTCTCGCTGCACCCTGCATGAATCCATTAACTAACAGAAAAAAGAGCAACGCAGGATGTTGTGAGCAAAATTGCCAAGGGACCGGACACAAGGAATACGAGTATATAGCTACAGAAGGTAAACTTTGCTTATAATGCTATTGAAATAGTGGATCGGTAGTCGTGTATATCTCAAGAGGTATCTGAAGTAACACTAAGATATTAGAAAAACGACTCAGTTCCACGGTGAGCGAAGATATCGCGTAATATACCTACATACAGAAACATCAAATAGAATTGAGAAACTCTTCCTTCTTTGAAATCGGTTAAAAACCTTTTGTGACCGTGAACCCGTGACTTGGTCCTCACTAGCATTAATAGTCTTGGATGGACAGTGTTACCCAGTCAAAAAAAAATATACACCTACCAACCCAAGAATGAAACAAGAGTAAATTTTATAACCAAGGAGATAACTATAAGCCTTCTGTATCTCTTCTGTGCTGTTAGTAGGTTAGGGGGTAAAAGAGGAGAGTCATAGTAATTGCCTCCCCATCTCACTATTTCAGCTGTGAGTGAATCTAATTGGTCGGATACTGGTGCCTGTGATAGCTAGCATAGCATGCTATGGTAATTGATAAACTGAAGAAACTGCATGTCATGTATACTATGTTCAAACAATTAAACATTATCTTGTCTAAATGTATAGAGACTGCATATTAATACAACGGGTTGTAGAGCTCCATATATTGATCTTAATGATAACTGATGTATGCGTGCCGTCAGTTAGGACAGGTGAACTCAAAACTGCTATGACTCTTTCCTCAAAAGGCCCGTTCAGACATTTCTCTAAATTGTAAAACTCGCATATCTGATACAACTACTGTCTGGACTTTGAAAGAAACCTTGATTCTCTCTGTTTCGGGGTCACTTCTCAGGGGTCGCAGATAGAAAATGACATAACATAACATACCATCACGCCTGTATTCCCCGAAGGGTTAGGCAGAGGTGTACTTAATGTACACCCACAGTTCGCCGGTATGTTTGGGTCCCATGTAATAGGGGGCGAGCCTATTGCCATTCACCGGGCACAAATCCAGACTCCGAGCTGCTACTGAGAATTTCATAGAAAAAGTCGATAACACTTTGCTCGACCTGGGGATCAAACCCAAGACCTCTAGCGTAGCCGTCATGATTGGGACCACTAGACCAACGAGGCAGTCGAAAATGACGATGCCATTTAAAAAAAATTCAAGCATTGGCTTGTGAAAATGTCTTTAAAAGATCTATTTACAGAAATAAATATCATTTATCAATTATTACAACAGTTATTGCTATTTTCTCTTTTTAAAACATCGATTTATTCTAGGTACTTCGACTGTCTGGATACTGCAGACTTAGGCTGACTTATTCATATTTATTCCAACAAGGCGTGAATGTGCAGTAATAAAAGTTCGTTATGAGCATGATCGTTAGACCAAGATGCTCGGGTTCAATGCCCGTCTGAGTCACAGTGACTGCAAACCAACGAGCCAGTTAGCGAACACTACTAAAGTGTTAAACACAGTTAATTATTTTATTTATCTACCTATACAAGTCGTATTCCGACGAGTTTCGGTGGTCGAGTGATCTAGTCTAGTGTATTCAAGGGGCCGTTATTTATATGGTCTACAGATAGTTACGCATTGTTGATGCCTATTCATTTCATTCATAATCACTTCAGAAGTAGTGCTAATATTATCTGTGTGGCACCATAATACTTTTGCTCATTCATTCATTCTATCATTCCGTTCCTTTCCGCAAGATCTTGCACCGAATAACTGTTATATATTCTTTTCGCACCCTAAATTAATTATACTGTAACTAAAAGGCTTTTCAAGAAACCAATACGAGACACGGATCTATCTTTATTGCCCCAATTTTTTTCTGTATCGGAATCGCACTAACTTAATCCATAACAAAATTAATTAAGGAAGTAAAATTACTAACTGTTCTCTTGAACAACCTGCAAAATAACGTTTTGAGTCGAAAATAATTCATATTTAAAAGAGAAATTAAATTCACAATGATGTCCCAAAACTGAAACGCGCCCGGAAAATCTATTCCAAAGCGAATAGAATTACGTGACATCACACGTGGGATCCTCGTTCATCGTCATTTCCGCACGATTTACTTTCATTATGTAAATGTAGCCGTCCGGAAGTGACGTCACTAAGGGTTATCCCGAAGGAATCTGTCGACTTTGCAGGAATTACAAGTGAAAGTTGATGATAGTACTCGTGTAAATAAATCATTATATTAATCATTTTTCTTGTGAATACGTTGTTCTTTACCTTTTCTTTTAATGTGCAGAACATCCCAATTTTCTACTACTACACTTGCCTTCATATAACAACATAGGGTTCGTGATTACATCCGCTATGACCTTACAAGGAATCTTTTATTGTAAAATTCCGTACTATTTTCGAAGGAGAATATCTATTTTTATTCGATTTTTGAAACTTTCCTGAGGTAAAAGTTAGTAAAATACATTAATTTGTTCGACATGACGCCGAGAAAATTAAAAATCTATAAGAAAAAGAAACATAGTATGTACCTACTCCACGTAGGCCATCGTGAGATCCTTTATATTAGGTATAGGCCTTTGCCTACTATAGGTAGTGATTTAAATAAGACAGGTCACGTTGACTTTGCTTTTTATAGCAATACATTAGTTTTTACGAACACATCCATAACAATTACTCTTAGCCACTCCCTTCGATGACTTCTGCTAACCTTGACTGAGGAATAACATATTGTGACATAATCATGGCGTTGCATTATGTCACGAAATAAAGTCGACAAAATTATTTCATGACGCAACGTGAGCCTATCACTTATATTTATATTTTTTATATGAAAAGATCTACCAAAGGTAATTCCAAAGATTCCTTAACGTTAGAAAACCTTTTGAAGCACATTCAGAACTTGCTTATAAAGGCACTTATTTTAACTAAATCATTACAGGTGACCTGTGCAGACAGTTGGAGGACTTTATTAAAACTTTATTACTGAAATAGACGTCTTTATAAACATAAGACATTCAAGTAGAAATATCTTAACGATTCCATTCAAGTAAATATTTCCAAATGGTTTATTTTCAATGAATAGCGCTTTCATAAATGTTAAGATGAAATGTAAAAAAAAAACTGCTAATAAATTTCTTAATCTAATACAAATCGTTCATTACATTTTTTTTATATCCAAATAAATCGTAACGCACAGAATCCTAAGTCTTAATATTTATAATTATGATCATTTATTATGAAAAAGTAAGACTAAAACGAAGTGGTGTCAGATCAGTAATGAACAGTAAAAGGTAACCTAAGGTAGGTTACTTTTCTTGAGTCGTAATTTGGTCGACTTGTTCAACAAAATCTTTCAAATCATAATAGACAGAAATTGTATTATTCTGATTTCTGTTTTAACTTGCGTTTTTTTTTTACTTCAGTATAATGTCAACCGAATGGACTTAATAACAACACCTTTTGCAGATGGTAGTAAGTGTCTGAATTATAAATGAGACAGGTATACATATTAAAAAAAGGTCCCAGTAGTACCTAATTATTAACGTATAAACCACACATCGTGGGTTAACAGACCGCAACATGGATAATTGTCACGTTCATTCCAATCAGTGGAAGCCATTGGCCTGGAATACTTTTGTGTTCAAACGATAACCCATTAATGCGTATAAGATCATTAATTTATATTTCAAGTTCCAATGTAACGCTGTTTACACAAAATATAACAAATTGAAAAAATCCTATGTTCAAAATTTGATCATAAGTACATTTTCTTTCCAAGTTACATACTTACACAAAGTTTTGTTGTTTTTGTTTCAAATTCGCCTTCTCTGTACACAACATTGCATGTAATACCTGTGTCAATAAAGAATACCTTATACCCTTCTATATTATCACAGATATTCATAACGTGCTTACGTGACGCGAAAACAGACAAACTTATAAACATAAGAAACAAATCGTAGACATCTTTATGGCACTCAATTTTGTGCCTTTCTGTACATCCCAAAAAAAGGCAAATACACAAAGGCGATATTACAAATATTTGAAAGATAAATAAGAATATTTCAACTTAATCGTATTTTATTCCAAAAATTCTGGTCAATATTTGTGTCTGAAAAAAGTTCTAACTTCTTCGAGTAAATTTCACATACGCTAATGAATAAAATTTAAATATATTCTTCCATAATTGGTATTCTTTTATGGAGAAAACTGTTAGCGACTCTTCTCTTAGGGAAAAGTTGATTTGAAAATCCACAGAGGACTCAGGACAAAAAATTCACTATCTCACTAACGTTGAGGTTATTTCACATAGCACATACTCGAACATACATAATACTGGAGAGTATTACTGTAACATTTACTGTACATAATATAAAGCGAACACGTCAACAATACAATTGGTATAGTTTAGCTAACTTGTCTAAGATATGGCTATTTTGGGACAATATCAGGACTGGGTCATCCCTCGGGCAACCCTAGAGTTATAGGGTTGCCTCAAACGTATTCATTTTATTATTAACATAAGCACATTGACGAGACTGCTACAAACTAGTTCTGGAATGTAATTATGATACTTATGTTATTGTAGATACAGATTGTAATCTCGTACATTATTTCAAGCACAACATTTAATAGTAATTAACCTAAGTTACCAAATAATGCACATTAACATTAGCATTCTACTCCAAGCTACGTTCAAAGTAGTGCTTCCGTAGCAACACTATTGGTATCGGAGCGCGAATTATTGGCAACCCTAGCTCGGCACGCACAAATCATATTTTGTGGCGCATAGTCCCCGCGGACTGTAAGTGCCTAAGTATACGAACACAACGCGGACCGCGTACTATGGCGACCTTGGGGCCATCGGTTATACAGCGTACATGGTCATATATTTGAGAAAGGTACAGATTTCATCTTTATATAGCCTGAGGATGAAATATCGAAAGAGACATCTGGGCTAGCGTCTTTAAACTTCATAAGCAAGATGCATTATCATTAAAGGTACCATGAGTCAAAAATGTCTATATGGGCTTCCATTTAATTGGAACCATTCAATTGCAGATAAATGAAAGGGTTTTCATTACATTGGAATGGCTCTTCAATTCCCAGTGTCACTTGTAGGTGACCCCCCCCCCCCCCATAAAAATAAATGGAGTATATAACTAGCAATTTAAACTTATGTGCTAACTGTCAATTTTAGAAGCCAAACTATTCTTATATGTTATTTATGAAGTAAGAACCGCATTAAAACTTACTCCCACTCTAGTTTATTAGCCAGTTCTATGACCTCAAGTGTGAGGCCAAATGGATGGGCGTTGCGGTAAGTTAGCGGAGCGACCGCGCCCGCGCCGCACCGTGTGATGCGCCATTTATCTTGATATCGCGATAAACCTGGATATAAACTTAAAATACTCTGCAGTTTTGCTAAAGCCTAACTACCAGTAAGTTAATAAAAAATACCATTTCAAAAAGACTCGTTTATGATTTGAAGGAGTACACGTTTAGTATTTAAGCTGAAGGTAATAAGTCTCAATATCTGCGAGGGTTTGCTGACTGGCTTCATAAAATTATTTCTGTACAAATACTTCTTAATCCAATTCCACGTGTAATCCTCTTGAGCGCAATGGCCCCTATTCCTACCACAAATGCTTAATAAATATGTATTGGTATACTTAAATTTCTAAACTGTATGAGACGTATTCCATTTGCTAAAGATTTATTTGCGGAGACCGCGATACGGGAAAAACATTCAATTTCGTACGTAGAATAACCATTATAATTTTGTAAAATTTACGACGGTCTATACTGAAACCGAATCCCGGTCCTTAAGCGGCGTGTACACGATCGTAAAACTTTCAATTTCCCAGCGTAGCGGCGGGTTAATCATAAAACCGCACGCTTCTGTAAAGCCGTGCGTTTCTCGGTACGCTGTGTTACGCGGATATCGTCGCGTATCACGCACGCCGATGTGTACTGCACTTTTATGCTAATGCCGAGCCATTACCCTGTGTGTGACTTAGTGATATTAATTTATGGGTAATGCAAATGAACTCAGATTAGAAAGATCATTATTGTTATATTAACACTACTTACCTAAACAACATTCAATGCTAAGAACATAACGGCCGTTGAAAAACTCCAATGATTCTCACTGACGTACCTACGTAAGTAATAAATAAAATAGGATATTGATTTAAATCCTGAAAGCTCAGATACTAGCAAATTCACAACTAACGCGCAACTCAAATAGCTATTTTCAGAGAAAACAACTTCGCAAAGTTGTGCATGGATTTCAGAACAAAGCTTTTCTTCGAGCTATCATTTCCAGGTTTTCACCCGACGTTATCCAAATAAAACCTTTATGAACATAGTTTGAAACAACTCTATACACGTATTTACGACGAAAAGGCACAAACAGTTTGTGAAGAGGGTTTATTACGACGGCATTTTAGTAAATGCCTAAACGGATAGAGTCGAGTAAGTAGTCGTAAAAAAGCGTCTTTATTAGAAACAAAAGAGGGTTTGTGTAGAACTTTTTGAAAGTAACGAAATATTGGTAGAAAGAAAAAGATTGTAACGAACCGCAGCAGCCGAATGTGTCAGGTAGTTTATTGAACCCTAACAGAAAAAAAAAGGTTTTCTCGTGACGCAGTACTCGACACAATGGTGCCGGATTAGAAAACATATAACGTTCCATAAGGCCTGTATTCACCGAAGGGTAATTAAGCAAAGGTGTACTAATGTACACCCACATTTTGCTTGTATGTTTAGGTCCCAGGAGGAGGACGAGCATATTGCAATAAAATGGAAACACTTAGTACCAAGGTACATTATTTTACGAAATAATAACATTCATTGAATGATATTAAAATTCAGTAACATTTTTTAATATGCACAATTTCACTCTATGTTTTATTTAGTAAAATATATGTAATTATTTTTATTTCGTACAGTTTATTGTAACATGCTCTCAAGAATTGTATTTTTTGACATCCTGAAACTATCGAAAACACTAAAATCTTGATTTCTTATACACATCGAAACACGCATGGTTAACTTGCGTATTTTATGTACATCTCCCAACACATAAATCGATTTTATATTACCATAAAATTCGTTGCGTCCCTTTTCCTAATTGCAGTCACAATTACGAGAACAAAAGCACATTATAGATGGCGCCACTGGATCGTTAGGAAACCAATTAGGTCAGAATAATTAATGAGTGAAGCCGCGGCATTAGCATAATTAGAAAAGTTGCATTTTAATATGCAATCTGATTCTTCAAAAAAAGGTTTACGAAAGTAAAAATTTTTGAGTGAAGATTAATCCTGAAAATACAACAAGAAGTACTGAGGGGTTCAAGGTGTCATATTAAAAAAAGATCATCATCAGATCAAGCATAAACCTAAATTATTTAAAACTAGCTTTCCACCAACGCGTGTTTTCTCGGCGTTTCTGCATTAAAAATCGTTTTTGCAACATTTTCAATTTATGCTCCGCTCCTATTGGTCTTAGCGTGATGATATATAGCCTATAGCCTTCCTCGATAAATGGGCTATCTAACAGTAAAATAATTTTTCAAATCAGACCCGAAGTTCCAGAGATTACCGCGTTCAAGCAAACAAACAAACACTTTTTTGAGGAATTCGTAGATGCGCTATCTACGAATTCCTCTTCTATCTTTTGTGTTGTTGTTTTGGAAGCTCTTTACAAGTTTGTTATTTTAAATATATTTTTTTATATTATAAAGCTGAAGTGTTTTTTGTTTGCTTGAACGCGGTAATCTCTGGAACTTCGGAGATAGCGCACCAAAGCATATTTTATCTTTGGTCCCAAAGAATAAGGGTCTTAGGAATTTGATTATAAAGAGATATCTAATCATTCCGTCAACAAGGACATCCTACAAAGTTATCTTTGTAGGATGTCCTTGTTGACGATTTTTTTAGATTCATATTTCTTATAAATACGATCCTTTTAAACTAACTACTTATGGTATATATTATGTATATACCTACAATTGCCGATCAGGAGGCAAGGGTAAATAATTATTCAAGAGCTCTTTTATTTATATTAACAGTCAGTATATCCGTATGCATTCATATATAACCTAAACCGAAACAAAACTAAAACGCCAAGCCCTATTGAGAATATCCGAATAACACTGCTCGACCTGAACATAAAACCTAGGATCCTATGCGAAGTACTTGCGACAATACGACATATTAGGGTAGTCAGTCAACGATACATACCATCACGCCTGTATACCCCGAAGGATTAGGCAGAGGTGTACTAATGTACCTACACCCACACTTCGCCGGTATGTTTAGGTCCCATGTAATAGGGGCCGAGCCTATTCTCATTGACCGAGCACAAATCCAGACTCCGAGTTGCTACTGAGAATTTCATAAAAAAAAACCAATAACACTGCTCGACGTGAGAATCGAACCCAGGACCACTAGCGTAGCAGTCACACTTAGGACCACTAGACTAATGAGGCAGTCAACTATACAACATCTAACTATGACATAATCTTATATGTAAAATTATCGTGTCACAATGTTAGTTACCTTAGTCCTCGGAAACGGCTTGACCGATTTTCATGAAATTTATGCATATTCAGTAGGCCTGAGAATCGGCTACTATCTATTTTTCATACCCCTAAGAGATAAACGTATACACCACACGGGCAAAGCCGCGGGCGGACAGTTAGTTATTATATAAAAATGTCTACACAATCTTATTCTTATTCTTTATTGCACACAGAAAACATAAAATTAAAATCAATCGTGTTCAATTTTATTCTATCTTTCAACAAAATTCATTTCTTCACAATGTTCTATTCATTTGCTCTCGTGTATTTGCTCCTCTCTACAATTGGTTCCTACTCAAAGGGGTAGCACTGCAATAAACACATGTACTCATGCATACAAACAAGCAAACACATTTCCTAGACTAGATGAAAAGACAATAGCGCTGCTGTAGCTATCTCAGTTAGAACTGCGAACTCCTTTAATTTATATGCAATGGAACTAGACAAATATGGTACTTCTATCTCTTTAGCTATTGCTTATAATGGGGATGATTATTACGATGCCTTCGTGTTTAAGTAAGGTGATTTGCAAATTATAATTTCAATACATCATACTCTACGTTTTATATTTTTTTATAGTAAACGAAGTTGCTTAGGAGTGCAGTGATAGCCTAGTGATATGACCATTGGACTGCCAAGTCAAAGGTCTCGAGTTCGAATCCAAGGCACGCACCTCTGACTTTTCGAATTTATGTGCGTATTAATAATTAATTATCACGCGCTTAAACGGTGAAGGAAAACATCGTGAGGAAACCTGCATGCCTGAAAGATTTTCTTGAGGGTGTGTGAAGTCTGCCAACCCGCAGTAGGCTAGCGTGGCGGACTATAGCCAAATCCCTCTCGTAATGAGAGGAGACCCGTGCCCAGCAGTGGGACAATGTAATGGGTTGATGATGATGAAACGAAGTTGAAAAACCTCTAGTAGACATTTCTTCACCCCTTGAAATCGAATTCGAATTGAAGTCCTACAATGGAAAATGCCTCCCTCAACGTCATGCATTTTTGTCCGAAGTAATAACTATAATAGAAATAATTGTTCTCTGACAAAACTGCTTAAACCTTAGAGCCTGATTTCTTTTTTGATGAAAAAGTCAAATAAACATATTAAATAGGGCGACAATTTTATCAATCCGACCGATTTTTCGAAACAGGAAAATTAATCAGTGTTCCTTCCCTAAGGAGAAGAAGATAAGACTTGAAGTGCTCTCTAAGATAAACAAGATGCTTAACTTGAGAAAACACCTACCGCTATCGAAACATCTAATTTACGAGAGAAAGGAGAGTGACCCCATAAAACAGTACAAACACTTGTTGATGGTGTTTCTGTTTGCAGAGCAGTGAGCGACTCGATATAACTATCTGCCATAATATTTGTCTATGGACTGTGACTGTGTGACGTCAACAAACCATTTATTCTACGGTTTATTATTTTATTTAGCCTTTCACAGTTTTGTTCCAAAGCTTTGAGCTACGTTCTAGCTACAATTTTATATCAAGCTATGTAGCTCATCAATTCGTTGTTAGTTTAGCAATTTCTTCATGTGGTGTGCGTCATTCTTTAGTCACACATCGTCGCGTCATGGTGTGCTTTAAATTATAAGTAATTAGCTGACTTGACAAACGTTGTCCTTTCTTACCATTTTTCTGCGCATTTTTTAAAGTTTTGTTTCCGACCGAGTATGAGAAAACTTAAAAAAAAGATTAACAAAAATGGTAAAGTTGTTCTAAAGTTATGGCGTGACAAAGGGAAATAGAGACTCATACATGTTAAAGCCTATGAATAAATCTTATCATTGATTTCTTTATTCAAATGGGTCCAAGCCTAAAAAACTTTTTACTAACATACTTTTCCGATATCCCACAATCATGTATAAGATCCAATCTCATCCAGAACCGTAAGAAGACTACCAAGCAGAAAATATAATAAAATACAATTGACATTGTTACTTTATAAGCGGAAAATAGAAAACTAGGTGCAATTGCTGCTACGTACATGTACAAATCCGGAATCGAATCTGATCCCCAAAGGATGGGAACCCAATTATATGGTTTGACGCTTTCGAGGCTGTGGGAAGATACCTTTCAGATAAGAACCGATTACAGAAACTTCGTAAAATTTCGGAAGAGTAACTTTTGAGAATATTAGTTACTTTTTCCGAAATATATACCATTACTTTTGTTAATATTTTTTTACTGATAAGCAGTCGTTACCTTTTTCCTTAGTCATTACCTTTCAGATAAAAGGTAATGACTGCTGTGAAATAAAACTACTTTTTACGGATTTTATCGCGTTATATTGATATTTTTAATTCGACCAACACCTCAGTTCACCCGTGACCATGGATGCTGTAAAGGATCCGAAACGTCGGAAATTAAATAATATCAATATAACTCGATAAAATCCGTAAAAAGTAGTTTTAATTCAATGTCTAATATTCGCGTAAGTGTTAGAAACCAATATGCAAAGACTGGTTTTCATTTAAAAAATATATTAACAAAGCGGCTGCGGCACAATGGATATCAAGAAGGCACAACAGGGAACTTTTTCAACATGAACGCTTCAAATGATAAGATAAAGCGTCTCTAGTCTGATCCAAAACTTAATGACTAAACAACAACATCCTACGCAAAGCAAGGTAATCCATCAATAATGCAAATTAATTAAATACTAGACGTTGCTAGGTGCCCTCAGCATATAGGACCAAGTTCGAGTCCCGTGGGGACGTCCTTAACTGACAGACGAATCAAGAAACGCAAATTTAAATAATCAAAGTTAGAGGCACTAATTCATCGACTCTGGGATTCAGCTATTCCAAAATCTGGTCTCGAACATACCATCACGCCTGTTTTCTCCGAAGGATAAGAGGTGTACTAATGTACACCCACAGTTCCCCGGTATGTTTAGGTCCCATGTGATAGCGGGCGAGCCTTATTGCCATTTATTGGGTACAAACAAAAACTCTGAGTATCTATTGAAAATTTTATAGAAAAGCCCAATAACACTGTTCACCCCTAACGTAGTAGTGGCGTTTGGAACCACTAGTCTAAATCTAGACTAATGAGACAGTCTGGTCTCAAATTATGGGCTCATATCGTAAGCGTTATTGTGGGTTATTTGAGATCGCTTACATTTACATAATGGCGCATTACGCACCGCTGAATGTGCCAGCTATTTTGAATTAAAAAGCCAAGAGAACAGAGAAATATTAATGGACGGTAATGTGACGTGGTTGTACTTATGTTGTACGTGTTTTGATTTTGTAATGTAGTAAGATTTGACTGAAAACTTCGAAATTAATTTTGTATCAACTTTGATAAAGGTTGCGCTCAGTAATGGAGGTAACGCTGGAGCAAGCGAGTTCCCGACTGGAGGCCACGTTTAGGCAAGCACAGTGCAGGGCGCCCGCCGGCCAGATGGACTTGACGACTTTAGGAAGGCAGCTGGCAGTGACTTGAGGAGGAAAGCCAAAGATCGGGCTCTGTGGCGTTCAATAGGAGACCTACGTCAAGCAGTGCACGAATATGGACTGATGATGATGAATGGAGGTATTAATTTTGAAATAGCGTTTTAATTTTATTATACTTCGGAACAAGTTAGTCCACTTGCGAGGACCGAATTCGAACCTCTTTTAAAGCGTTTTCATTTCACAGCTTAGACTCCTAGCTTTTTCTTGCAAGTGTTATCTTGGCAAGACGGAGAATTGGATTCCTACCGACTCCAGCTACTTCCATCAATCAGTTTACGCCTTTTGATACTTCTTGTCATAACTGCTTCACTAATGTACCTAAGCGCGACTGTTAAGCTTGAGGTCCTGGGTTCGATTCCAAGGTCGAGCAGTGTTATTGGGTATTTACTCCTTTTGCGAAATGGCAAAAGAATAGAACACCTCTGCCTAAACCCTCGGGTAATACAGGCGTGACAGTATGTTATGTTTATAAGCATTTGTCACGACAAGAAATTGTCATATAATGTCAAATAATGTCAAAGCATTTGTCACTGCTTATCCCCAAAGTTTCCATTGCCAACATTGTACCACTAATTGTAACTCCACATTATTCACAAAGGAACACAAGCACACTTATGTACCTATGTATATTAAGTGTATTCCCTATTCAGAGTGTACATTTGTACCCTAATGAGTTTCAAGCACGTTTACCTTAAACACACGTTTACCAAAACGTCCCAAAGTACCCGTGCACACTGCCAAAGGCCTTTGAAAGATCCACAAAAGCAAGTCCCATTAGTTAAGAACCAAAATTCTCCTTAAATATTACCGGATAACCTTTACCGAAATACATTGGGACATGGAGGTATCTAATAAAAATAAAATCGTAGTGTAACTATTTAAAAGCAGTACTTTCCTGCTTTACCGTTTCGTTACCTGAGGCGAATCTATTTTTGTATTTTTGATGACCATTACATCAATTTCGTAGTTTATATGTAAGCTACATGGGTTTCGCTTGCGTTATTATTTTACAGACTGCCTCATTAGTCTAGTGGTCCTAAGCGCGACTGCTTCGCTAGAGGTCCTGGGTTCGATCCCCAGGTCGAGCAAAGTGTTATTGGGTTTTTCTATTAAATTCCCAGTAGCAGCTCGGAGTCTGGATTTGTGCCCGGTTAATGGCAATAGGCTCGCCCCCTATTACATGGGACCTAAAACATACCGGCGAAACGTGGGTGTACATTAGTACACCTCTGCCTAACTCTTCGGGGAATACAGGCGTGATTTTATGTATGTAAATGTATGTAATATTTTACAAAAAGCCAAAAGCCTATAACCATCTCCAGTCCTATCTATCTCTGTACCTAAATTCATCAAAATCGGTTCAGCAATTTAGGCATGTAAGTTAAACAAATAAACTCACTTTCTCATTTATAATATTAAGATACCATTACGCCTGTATCCCCGAAGGATACGGCAAAGGTGTGCGTATGCACCTACAGTTTGCATCTAAGTACATATCTTCTATTTTTGCTAAAGTTAATTATTCAGGGCATGTATTGTTTACTCAAGTGGTTACAACATAAATATTCTATGCAATGCAATTTATTATCATGATGTCTTGAAGTTAGCAAACCAGGTAAATAAACATACCATTTTATTAATCTCGTTCATTTCATTGCAAGTTTTTCTCAACAAATAATGTTTGACATTGCATACATAAACAGTTGAGCTGCCTACGATCACATAATGCATAAATTAGATTAAACTGAGTGGAATAAATTAGACATTATAACATAAACGTGAATGTTAGGTAATAAAATAATGCGAACGTTGTGAAGGAGACAGGGATAAGCAAGTGTGTATTATTTACTTTTACAAGTAAGTACATACATACATACATATTGTCACGCCTGTCTCCCATGGGGGTAGGCAGAGACTATAGATTTCCACTTGCTACGATCCTGGCACACTACTTTCGCTTCATCTACATTCATTAATCTCTTCATGCATGACCGTCGGTTTAGTTTTACAAGTAAGTACTTAATAATAATTATAATATGGTTCAATTCTGAATGAGTTATGAAAAATAAATCAGTCTCTTAAATTAGACGTACGACAATGATTTATATAGGGTACATGTTATATTCATTGTTAAACTTGTCAATTCATAAATATAAGCAGATAAACTATAAAATACATTACTTAATGCATTTTTCATTAATAATACAATTAGTCGAGTCTTTGATGTAATATTTCCAAAATACTTTTGCTCAAAATTTAATCCTCTATACGCATACGGTTTTGAATTCAACCCGATTGAATAAGTCCGTTTAGCCATTTTTGTATCGAAACCTCAATGCAGTGAGGATTTAGAAGTAATAAAGGACATTTAAAACACAGTGAATAACGTTTTCTAATATCTAAACGAGTAGTACTTGGAATGCCGGAAATTCCAGAATTAAGAGGATTTTTACAGTCAACCTATTCTTAAAAACCATCTAAATTCTGGAATGCTATTTAATTTTTTCAAAAGGAAACATTAGAACATGGAATTAGGTAACTCTAAAACATTATTTAACAAATATCCAATTTGAAAATGAAATCTCAACGCCAAGCGCTAAAATTAATATCACTTTAACATAAGTTTAAAAGCGTTGTAACTCAAACTTTAAGGTACGAGTAACATCATACGAGTTTATAATATTACCTTAAAGTTTGAGTTACATACAACGTAGGTACGTTTCCTAATTCGTTTCAAGTTAAAGGTAGCAGATAGAGGAAGCTTCGAGCCGTCTTTGAACAAAATAATTTATCATACTGACAACAGTTAAAGTTTTAAGAGGCGACAAATCTGTCGTGATGTTTTGAGATTCTCGTAAACAAGTTCTTCAATAAAAAAGGGGACATTAAGATACATCTTCCGTGGGTGTTATATTTGACGGTTAAGATTGTGGGGCGTTAAAAATATTTAAATACTCATAAAATTGCAGTGATAGACTTGTCATATAACCATTGAACTGCCTAGTGACTGCCTAAACATTTTAAAATATTTTTAAATTGGTAACATTGCGTTTGGTATAAGTACATATAACCAGACCTCAAAAATAGATTTAGGTATGTACAGCATTTGAGGAAGAAATTTGATATTGAAACTCAACTAAAAAAACCTTATACAAAGTAAGACGATCGAACAACCGTTGATTATGGAAACGTTTTCAAAACAATGACTTCATAATTAATTAAGATGACAAAAAAGCTTAAGAACATTATAAAACCATTATATCTTACACTTCATTGTAAGGCTTTGCTCCGAAGGGTAAGGCGGAATTATTGTAGATCCACGTTTTACCGAAGACTTCAAATAAAATTAATAGACAGACAGATTAGTATTACAGCCGGAATCTAGATGACATCAAGATGACCTCATACGACCTATATACCGAAGTGCTTAAGCTGAGCGAATGAAAGAACGTGACTTAATAACGTTTAAAGATCCAATGGGATAGGGGAGGGAATAATTCAAATAAGGGGATGATATCATCGGAGATGGTGACGTCACACTTCAGTCAGTAGTAACTGGTGTTGCATACGAACGTTATAAAGACAAGCAATAAATGAATACAGAAAACCCAACCCCGATATTTCGACATTCCACATCCAACAATGAGTTCAAATAAGTCCCGGTTTAGCGAACATTACATCAGTGCAGTGATAGCATAATGATATGACAATTGGACTGCCAAGATAAAGGTTTTAAGTTTTAATGCAAGGCACGCACATCTGACTTTGCAAAGTCATGTCGGTATTAAACCTCAAAGTGTCGATCATACCGCATAGATTCATAAAGAGTACACGTAAACGGAATACCGAAGTGCGACTGATAGTTTAGTTATTTTTCACGCGCTTAAACGGAAAACATGCAAACCCGCATGTCAAGTCGCTTTAGTCCAGCATGGTCAAATATAGCCTAGATCGTCACTCTCTCAGAGAAAACCCGTGCCCATCATCGTACAACTTTATGCTGCTGCTGTGTTGCAATCAGAGGCAGGCACATCAGACTTCTCAATTTTGTCTCTGGGAAGAAGAAGAAATTATTTTAAACCTAACAGTTCATAATCCTTGAACATGACCCATAATTACGTTTGAACCGTATAGCAGTGAACGTTTTCAAGCACTATCTGAAGTAATCCTTCTGATTATCGTGCACATAAGACAGTCGCGTGGGTGTCGCCGTGTCACCAATCACTGCGCGCGTTTAATTTGATGTTCGACATGACCTTGCCCCGGCGCCCACCAACATTTACCGCTCGTCTGGACTAGATACTGCGCTCGGTCAAGGTTCAAGAAAATTTATAGTAATTGGATTGTGTAAGGTGATGTAGTGGGTGAAGTGAAGCAGTGAGTATGGTTCATTGTATTAGAAAGGAGATAAATAGCCTGTTTACTGTTCTATTACAGGATAATGGTCTCTAATAAGGAAGAGGAACGACCATATTCACATGCTCATTGCATTGGTAACACTTTTATTTATTTAAACTAGCAATTATTGGCGTCTCAAAGGCGAAGTCAGGTATTCTTCCATTAGTAGTGTCGTTTTTAATATCATTCATGCTTTTGAGAGAAAATTATAGAATCAATTTCCCGTCACGCATTAAATAGCTAACACCGTAAAAAATCTATGGATGTTGAGCAACAGGGCCCAGCTGATGGTTAATGAAAGCAACTTTAACGAAATTTAAATATCAAATAAGCTTACGACATAATTAGTAGTCTATACTAATATCTATACTTTATTACTGTATCTCAGGAACTACGGGTCCGATTTGAAAATTTTTTTCAGTGTTAGATAGCCCATTTATCGAGGAAGGCTATAGGCTATATATCATCACGCTACGACCAATAGGAGCGGAGCATAAATGAAAAATGTTGCAAATACGGGAAAATTTAAATGCAGAATAGCCGAGAAAACACGCGGGCGAAGCCGTGGGCGGAAAGCTAGTAATATTATAAAGGGGTAAAGTTTGTGAGTCTGTGAGGTCGTAGGGGGTAATCTCTGGATCTACTGAACTGATTTAGAAAATTATTGTACCAATAGAAAGCCACGTTATTTGTGAGTATGATAGGCTATACCTATCGCCCAACAAAGTGAACACGGATCCACTAGTATGAAATATAAAGGTAATGAATAGTAATGGATCGCCATTTTGTTCCCACCTTGTTCCACGAAAACTATTAACCAATTTGGGACGTCTATATCGAAGCAAGCTGTTTTTATATATCCAGGTTGGATCGCGAGGCGTTAGGTAATGGGCTATTTACCTAATAGGGAACATTCAGTTGGAAACAGCACAGCGATATATAATTATATGTAGTTTTAAGGGTACGTAAGTCCAAAAATGATAATTTGACCGAAATAATCATAGAAGACAATGTTTTGATGCGATTAATTATAAAATTCTAAATCAAAGTATTTTACAATTCAAACTAAGAAAATTATTGAGTCGTTTTTATCGTCATCGACAGAATAATGAAACACCATGACCTTCATTCATATAATTAATTAAAAAAACATCTGTCTCCTTCATAAAATACCCTGCCCTTCTTCATCATACTCAAACACTACTAAATATATCTAGGATATCTATACATATAAAATCCTTTGTCCTGAATGACTGACTGACTGACTGACTGACTGACTGACTGACGGAACAACGCACAGCCCAAACCACTTATCGTAGAGACCTGAAACTTGGAGGGTGTGTTCTTTGTATGACGTAGGCATCCGATAAGAAGGGATTTTCCGAAATTCTACCCCTAAGGGGGTGAAAAAGGGGGGCAAAGTTTGTATGGGACAACGTGATTCCTTGGTCCAATCTGCTTCAAATTTTGCATAAACGTTCTTTAACAGAATTGATGGAAGATGTGTTTCATATTTTATTGAAATTCATCCCCTAACGGACTTAAAAAAGGGGGGAAAGTTATTTTGGGCGTGGTTTGCTTCGAATTTGATATCAATACTCCTTAGTGTTTTTGATTTAAATTACTTTTTATTTTGACACATGTCATGTTTGAAAACTCAATTTGATTTTACTCAAGAAACGTTGGTTGATTGATAAACATATAAAATGCTTTCTTTGGCACACAAAAGTGGAATTGAGAGGCACACCATAGAACCCTTCTTAGAGGCAGCAATTAAGTGATGGGTGGAGTTACTGTGTTGCTGGCAGGGGTATTCCGTCAGATTCTGTTGTACCTAGAAGAACCCGAGCAGACGAAATCATCATCCATCATCATCGTAATGATTATATTTAAAAAGAAATACAAGAGAGATGCGTCTGCTGGAGAGTTTTCTGAGCTATTACTTAAAATAGGACATGGGGATTATAAAATTTGAATATGTATAGTATCTCTCCTGAATACAGTAGTGACAGGTGACTATGATAGATGAATAGATCTTAGAGTGTATCCTGATTTTTCTAATATACATACGAAGTCTATAGATTGGATGTGCAAACATGCAATACTGTCTCCGAAAAACAACAGTTCAGCTGCTATTAATTACATACTTCTTAAACCGTTGGAGGGCTCAGAAATTGGATTCAGTGCTACAAGCGGTCGAAACAGTTTACTAACCTGTAGAGTTCCTTAACAGTGTTAACCCTCCTTGGGACATGGGCTATGTATGTATCGGAACTAGACTGAGAGTATCAGCAGTGCACAAAAATATTAAAAAGGTCACTGTGATTACTGGATGTGCTGGAGGGGATTCAGTTTTCATACCTCGCATACCTTTGATACCCTCCAACTATGTTTTTAAGAACAATTACGTTTCCCCCTTAAGAGGAGTGTCCCTCGCGAACGCAACAATGTTGCACAGTTGTCGCTGTCTCTATCCCTCGCGATGCGAACGCGTGCCCGAGAGGAGAAACAACAACATTTTCACGCGTATTTCGTATGTTCCGAATTTTGGAGATTACTCCTATAATATTGCTAATATGTCAAAAAAAAATCTTGTAAAAAAATATTCACTATATTATCTGGGTTTCCTTCGAATCAGAATGTTTCTGTATTGATACATTGTCGAGAAATACTAGCATAAAGTTGGGCCGTTTTTCAACGAAAATTGCCAATCTTTGAGCTCGTGTAACTTTTTAACCGTATATTGAAATGAAATTTTATATTACAGAAACACGTATATTAATGATAAGATTGTTACTGCAAAATTTCAATGACTTTCATTGTTTAAAATTCAAGCAAGGGCCAAACTGCGTTTGTATGGGGCGCGAAGCGGATACTATCCTCTTAAGATCTTACCTTTGCAATTACTATAAATAAATTTCAGGGTGAGTCATTAAGGGTGGCAGGTATAGATTTAAGGAGAAAGAAAGAGAAGAAATTCTACCTTGCCTGTTAATGAATCAGTATTTATAGCAGTCTGGTCATTTTAATACCAGACAGAAAAGCCATAAATGTGGTATACAAAGAAGTGCAATTTTAATTATTGAGAGCAAAGTGATCTTCCACTATTTATAACACCTCATAAAAATCGACCCTTCGAGGCCTCCAGAATGATAGACCATCGCAATAGCTAAAAGGACATGAATGAATAAATAAGAAATTTACATGTTATATTTATTTTCATAAAATAATATAGTGGAACAAATTATTTGGTCTCAATTTTAGATACTTAATTTGTAATATCCCGCCAGAAATAGAGAAAAATAAACAGTCAAAATCGTGTTTTCCACGCGAGCGAAGCTGCGGGCGGAAAGCTAGTAGTTCTATATGCGACTTCAAGGAAGTCCTTTCTTATCGGCAAAACAAACTAATCCCACTTCCCCTTGCAATCTGATACCTTCACCCCAACACCCAAATCCCCTCGAACGGTTATTGTCCAAGCCCCTGAGACAGTTACACTCTCCGACACGAGCACGACACGCGGAGTCGTCACGTACACTCAAGTAAAACGAGGTCACGCGATACCGAGGTCGATCGATGACACCACATCGCTTCTGAACAACAATCACGCACTTTCTTTAATCTGACGCTTAATTGAGTCATCTAGACGATTTAGGGGCCACATTACTTTGATGGACTGAATTAAATGATCGGTTGGACGTGAGTTTTCTT
Organism: Subacronicta megacephala; assembly: GCA_958496365.1. Classification (NCBI taxonomy): domain Eukaryota; kingdom Metazoa; phylum Arthropoda; class Insecta; order Lepidoptera; family Noctuidae; genus Subacronicta; species Subacronicta megacephala. The sequence goes on from OY292524.1 coordinate 194,336, forward strand.
TTGATTAGTTGGCCTTTCTCGCAATTGATTAGATAATCTCAATAAAGTTTCTAATTCATACATATATAAAAAAGAAATTAATGTCATCTAAACTGTTGTAATATCAGTAATTACCAAACATTTTAAGTGGTAGGTTAAAAATCCATCTTATATTTTAATGTTTCAAATGCTATAGTAATTTTGGTAGTCTGTTTTCACCCCCAAATCGCTGAGCAGATTTGGCAAGGAAATAGATTGCATCCCTAAGAAGGACGTGGCTGCCCGTCTCGAAAAAAATATAGTAAGACGAGAGTAGTCCGAGACGCGATTTCGTATTCTTAATTTAAAGTAACTAGGTACTTTTATGTACTAGTAAATGGGTTTTAGATGCAATTGTGACCTTGTAAATTAAAAATATCTATGTTATCAACCACTGTATTCACAGTATTCCACTGTATTTACAGGAGCCATCACTTCCGCACTGCAATATCCTGTATCTCAATAACCCAACCCAAATGTAATCCTTTTAGGATGGGATAGTTTCCAATCTAGATTCTGGCATCCCTATTTCATCGATGGCAATAAAAAATAGTGGCCAATACCCTTTCCCAACCTAAAGTACTGCCTACAATGAGATTAAACCACAATGTTTTTAAGCGCACCAAATAACAATCGCTAAAATATATGATAATCGTTAAATATAAGGAAAAACCGTGATCAGAGCCATAAAACAGTTACACATTTTGGTGTGGGTGGGTCACATTTAATTTTAAACAAATGTGTCATCCACACCAATGTCCGCAAAAACATAGTGAAGAAATAGTGAAATATGTGCATTATATAAGCGGATAAGTAGTACTCGTAAGTATTAGGGACAATATTCGGTTAGGTACATAATAAATAATTTTAAAAGGACAATGGCAAATTACCAAACAAATTTTTGTTGTCATTTTTTTGTTGCGTCTGCGCATGAAAAATATGTCAAAATATACTTAGATTTTGTATTTCTGAACAATTTTTGTTTTAGACCGAGATTATTGAAAGTCAGGTATGAAAGATATTCCAGTTTGACGGGTTAGAGGTTAAGTTTTGACAACAAACAATTAAAACAAGTATGAGTGCCAATAAATAAATACCATGATCAGGTATACCGTAATCAGTGTTTCTCTACTTTTTAAATATATTTACATAGTTATTATGCCTATTTATTGGCAAACTATTGCACATAAGTATTTTATATGCAAAATAACGAAACGAATAACGTAAGTTGTCAGTGAGCCGATTAACAGTTGACGGACGGATGTAATTTTTTTGTCGCCTTTTTTACCATACTATATTCAAAGTTAGAATTATTATTACGATTTCATTTTATTTATTTTTACAACTAAAACAGTTGTCTTCTTTGCACAAAAATAATGTTATCATTTTCGTATTTATTCTATGCATTATGTACATTATTGAATATAGGCCAAAGACTACGTAACTGGGAATTTAATTTAATACATATGGCAACACTTTAAGTTCAACTGAGTATTTGACGAAAGATGAAGTCAATTGTGTTTTCAAATATAATGATTCTTTTTCCAGACTTAGACACACTTTATTACTTGAAAAAACGTAGAAAATAATTTTATATGCAATTAAGATGATATTTATAGACGCTTATTAATTCCCTCAACAATGTTTTCGCCATTTTCCTTTCTACAGCTATTATTTTAAAGTTGCAGTATGATAGTTTGAAAATATCTCTGCAATTCAATCCGTCGGAGAGGCGCTCATGCGCCAAAGTTAGTTCCGCACAATATTTCTAAACAAACATGAATTTGTCGCATAATATATCCTGTTAATCCTCCCTCCAGTCGTAATTGCTCATCTGCCTACATAAATTAGCTTAATATTGCATAATTTGTCTTTGTCACAAAACTTTATCTCATCCTCACATGGTGCCCATCTCATTAACATGCCGTTAATTCGGCTCGCTCGCTGAAAATAAATCACCCTGCTCCATGGCGGCCTAGTGACCCCATCTCCGAACCATACACGCGCCTAATCTTCGTTTAAGGGATCGACGTCCACATATTTTGTGCTAAACGTTCCTATATGTGTTAAGTACATAGTATGGAGCGTTAACGTTACGTTTACGTAATAAGAGAATGTTCTTGAGATAAAATGATTTTTATGGGAATATAAAATATGCTATGCTTTAAAGGTTTTTAACAACTACGTCTATGATTACGGCTCAACAGTGAAACAGTAATGGATGAGTAGAGGGGTAAAAGTGAGATTTCTTTAATACCTATATTAATGTTTTAGATTTTAACATCAAAATAATATAACATCACATTCATCACACCCGCGCCCTTATTCCCCAAAGGGTTAGGCAGAGGTGTACTTAATGTACACCCACGGTTCATGAAAATTTATTAGTACTCAATACCGTAATCGAAACCAGGACCTGTTACTCGGTTGCAAGTTGTGGTTAGCACATCAATTATTTACATTGTTTTGTACTTGACATTAATATTTAAAAAAAAACTTTTGACCACGGGCTTCGTTTTCAGATTAGAAGAATTATTTGACAAGCCCAAATCTGGCTGACAAATATTTATCATAATTATTCGTGTTATTCATGAACATTTTCACATTCAGTTAACGTAAAATCGTCGTATCATGCGCACAACATTATTTATACATAATCTCTCTCCTAAATACTTCTCATTCCCGTTCCGAGTCATTACCGTTGCCATATTACAGATGCCATAGATAAATCACTTTGTGCCATTATTGCCCCGTTGACCCCATAACAAGCGCCCGATACGAAAGGGTTTTCAGAATCGGATTTTATTTGTTTTCTGTTTATAGCCGTAAATAATTGAAAGCGGAATAACGATTGTTTTTTGTTTTGTTTTATTTGTATTTAGAAACTGTTTCATCGTAGATATTTAAAGGCAAAAAAAATGAGATTTGTTGTTTGACCTATTTATTTATTCTACCCGTCATACTGACTGACCAACTTTCCCTATTAAACCCATTACATACATACACTCACGCTTTTTCCCATAGGGGTAGGCGGAAACTACAGAACGCCATTACATATACTTACCTGAAAAAAAAAACACTTTTAATACATTCCGAAATGTGGTCTGTTTACTTTTGTATTTATTTTTCACGAAAAGGGTATGGCTTTATAGGAAAAGCTGTTGAGACTGTGGTGACCTAGACTAAATCGGCATCTTGTATAAAAAAAGACACCTATTTCTTTATTCAATAGAAGGATTATCCTGCTGTTGGGTTTTTCTCTAAGTAATCTCGGTAGCAGACTAAGTACATACTTATGCAGCAAAAAGGCATTGTTACCCGTATTGGTACGTCACGTGATATTGAATTTTTTTAAACTATATCTCTGGGTGACGAAGGCACTACGATGACACAAAGATAACGAGACCTAATCGGTAATCTCTACTACCGCTTTTATCCAGGTGTGTTTGGTCGAACAAGTTCTGGAACTTCAAAGCGTCACAGTTTACGGTAATGAGCAGAGATCTGTTAGCATGATGACAGAAGATATGGGTAATTTCTACTTTATTGTCACAAAACACACATAGCTGGTTAATTACTCTGCCCACTGCAATCTCCCCTACACATAGAAAGAAGTCTATTAAAGTACTCTACAACATAATTTGAAGCGTCAGTGGTTAATTTGAAGATCATTTTTGAAGCGTCGGTAGCCTAATGGCTAGGTCGTCGGACTTGCGATCATATGGTTGCCGTTTCGAACCCCACCCATTGCACTACCGACGTGAACCCACTCGTAACACAAGCATTTAGCTTAGCACGAGAGGTTAACAAGAATACTAGTAATGTGTGACCCACATTGCTGGTAAGCGTTTTTAAATAAAAAAAAATATGACCTTACTAAATACTTATCCTATACCCAACTTATATACTTCAAACTAAATGCATGCTTATCAAGTCTCGATGGGACTTTTAACCATAGTATCCGATTAGCATTTTAAATGTCGGGCTTCAAGGTCATACCCATCGAGGTGACCTTCAAACCGATGTTCCACCCAGTTTAATACAGTCAAGTGTATTTGAGTGAATGCCACTTGTACCCACGTAGATTTTATCCGATTATCACAGAGATATAAGGGGTTAAGTTTGAAACGTTCAGGGTAGGGTTACGTTAGACCCTTCCTCGTTCTAATTGTTTGAAGGTCATTAGTAATTTAATTAAACAAATTAGACCCATTCACATCGCGTTTATTTAACAGCTAGTACATTAATTTGGCATACTTTGCCATATGAAAAATATCCTTTGGTCTAGCGTGAACTCTGCATGAAATCAACCAATGGGGCATTTAATTTTTTCAGCGAAGAAATCAGAGGCGACGGAATCCTTGCAGGTTAAAAGAAGTGTTAAGAATAAGCTCTACAACAATGCCAATGCCACATTTCTTTTGCTCTTCAGAACAATAATAATTTGCTTTTTACAGTCACAAACAAATAATCAAAACTTATATGCAATTAAAACCGATTCAATAACTACAAACTCGCGCAACGCCAACGTTTTAGAAAACATGTAATTAATAACAGACTGTCAATCCGTCCGTTGTTTAGCCCGCTTGCAATATAATTACTGTCATGGCGGCACTAATGTCACTTTCACTTACTAGTAATTACTAGCGCTACTAGTTATTGTTACTAGTAATTACTAGCGCTACTAGTTATTGTTACTAGTAATTACTAGTGCGACTAGTTATCGCGATTGTTACAAATTGTTGAGACTGTCTCATTAGTCTAGTGGACCTAAAACTGCTACGCTAGGGGTCCAGGTCGAGCAGTGTTATTGGGCTTTTCTATAAAATTCTCAGTAGCAGCTTGGAGTCTGCATTTGTGCCCGGTTATTGGCAATAGGCTCGCCCCCTATTACATGGGATCTAAACATACCGGCAAACTGTAGGTGTCTTATTTTTAGTATTACATTGTAAATCATTGTCTGTATGTTTTTGTCTGTCCACATAAAAGTCATATATCTTTATACTGGTTTCTCACACTTACGCGAACATTAGACATTGAAATAAAACTACTTTTTACGGATTTTATCGCGTTATATTGATATTATTTAATTACCGACGTTTCGGATCCTTTACAGCATCCATGGTCACGGTTGGACTGAGGTATTGGTCGTCTTAATGTCAAAATTATCAACAGCTACCCTACATTCTGTTAATTATTATTTGATCCGGTCACACAGAACGAGCTCACCGTATTCTTCGGTCTCGCAGTCTTGTGCTTGGATTTGGATTTAATGTCATATCTGTCTTTACTTCTTTTATTATGCATCCACGGCACAGTTTGCTTTCCTACAAGGAAAACAACACAAACACTTCCCACAACTTTAATTTCGCTTCTATTAGTATGTAGTCGGTGTCTGCAGGCCAACATAAATAATTACTACGAAACCTCTCCCGAGAGGACGGGGGAGCGATACTGACTTAGAATTGATGAGGATAATAGAGTACGATACAACAAGGTGCAGAAGGATCACTAATGGATTTAGGACTTCGATATATTAATGGCCAGGATTTCCACATGGATGGCCAAAGCAGGTGGCGAGGTATACCGGACTAAACCAACTAAAGCCCCGGTCACATTCGCCCCGTGACTCCCTGAAAGGCTAGAATAAAATAATCTCTCGATTTGTCCTACCGAAGACTAACGTGTCTGACTTTACTTGTATACAGCTTCTAGATAGAACCTCGAATAGAAATAGAAGATAGGTGGGTAAAATAATTTAGGTTTATCCTATAACCGAAACTCAAACACCGATATTGATATGTTTGCGAATGAATGGAAGATGATGTCAGAATGTTTGAATTTTTGTGAGAAGAATGCATGACTGTGTTAAATAACATTATGTTTAAATAGTGTAATTGGCTTCGGCCGTTCTATGTAAATAAAATATAAATAAATATCAGTTATAAATTCCGGATGTATGCCTCTGTTTGCTGTCCTACGGTAGCAAGTGACAAATGCGCCAACTAATCAGATTCCGGGGTGACACCACAACATGTTACAATACGCTGCGCCATCACTGTCATATTTGATAGAACTGTCAAATATGATACACAACGTTTAACGGCAAACCTCTCACCGCCGAACGTCACAACAAGTCAAACTAACTTGACATTGGCAAAATAGTCGCCATCGACTCAATTGCTACAAAGAAGACGGGAAAAAAATCTTTTCAATGTAACAAGATAACAAACAGTCGTAAATTCGACACTTTGTTTGGGACATAAGTATAGTCAATTAGATTATGAAGGCCAGAAGACGCCTCCGTGTAAAATGATACTACAGCGAATCTAGTACATCATGAAAACCGACCCTAACAGAATAATGAAACGGTTGTTTGTTGTGTGTGTTAATATTTTCTTTGTAAGCATTGCAGATTTCTAAGCAACACTTCCTTCACACAGAGTAAGTCTTCATACACTTTTAAGCACATTTTTGTTTACTTTTTGCTCAGATCAAATAAAACGTTAAGATAGAACTGTGCGAATAAAGAAGTGAGGCCGGCTAAAACTACGCCTAGCCGTGTACAACACACAATTACACGCACACACGTATACCGAAACTACGCCTTATCTTGTCAGTCGAGCTTTCGATAGCTCGACTCGAGACTTTTTGGTTAAAAAGTATAATCATTTATAATGTACTTTCTGTACCGATCTACTACGTGGCAGGATCGCATCCCGGGGGCATAATCTTGTATGGATGGCGACGGGTTTGATGTATGCACGTGTGATCGGAAGCGTTCTAACAGAATTAGCCTATGTTTATTTTCCATCGTGTTTTCTTCGATCGATGTTTCCCAAGCGATTTGTATTGTTATCGATACTCGTACACCTTTATTATAACCGACACAATTAAGAAATGTTCCATCGGTAGTGAATTCAACTTTGTTTTTCTTAAATAACGAAGATGTACATAAAAATATCTGTAAATCCGTGACCGTTACTTAGTAAAGAGTCCGGCTAAAATCTTGGGCAAAATAAAAAGAGATGGCTAGCACAATGAAGTATAACAGATCATACTATGCTTAGCCATCCCTTTCAGATTTTTTTCAAGATGTAAGAATTTTCAGCGACAGTTGGCCTCAGATAAAATAAAAAGTTAAGATGGAACTTTGCGAACAAAGAAGTGAGGCCGGCTAAAACTACGCCTAACGGTGTACAACACACAATTACACGCACACACGTATACCGAAACTACCACTTATCTTGTCAGTCGAGCTATCGAGGTATGAAAGCTCGACTGACAAGATAAGGCGTAGTTAACTACTACATATGTGCGTATCACCATCTTAACTTTTTATTTGATCTGAGACACAGACATGCATAACATACCCTACATTTTTATAAGTAGGTATCATTGATTCAAAATAAAACTACGCAACAATTTATGATCGACATCGTCATTAACAAACATTTTTGTACAATATTCTAACAACAAATACGATAAAACATTACGTTATCAATGTTTGACCTTTTTTAAAATAAAACTATCAAGAAAAATAACTACCAAACTGGTCATTAACCGACACAATTAACGATTAATTACAAACCGAACTGTTATTTGATATTTAATCGTCACGCGATAGCTAAACTATGTGTCATTTTGTTATTGATCTACGGATATTTTTCTTTTAAATTACATCGAACTCGTAGATGCGGTAGATTGTCCATTGCTAAGAGACATGAAAATAATCTTTTTATCAACTTAATCAAGTCAGACCAAAATTTTTATAATTATCATAATAAATCAATATGTTTGGGACTATTTATATAAAACCACGGAAGAGATAAATAAGGTTGGAAAGGCCCTAGCTGCTGTTTTGTACTAGGACCAGTGTCGCCGCTTTACTCCCACTATTTCAATTCCCAAACATACGCAACATTATCTTTACAAGTTTTTCGCACACAATCAAATCACACACACATAAATCAGTGGGCAGCAATTTGTTCACACACTAGCACCAAGCTCTCGTAGGCATTAGACACACACACGCAACACGCATACGCTAGTGCTTGAAAAGCCGACTGAGAATTTATCGATATTTTTATCGATACATTCTCAGTCTGTTATGTATTTTTATATTGAATGGGGAAAAGGGGAACATAAAAATCAAGAACTATTTTCATTTAATTTAAAAGAATTACTGTCCTTGGAACAAAACGTAATCATTAAGCAATTAGGGGAAATCTAACATAACATAATAGAGTTATAACATAACATTATTATAATTAATTGCATAATATTTCGAATAGAATCAAATATTAAAACGTATAAAATAGGTAGGTACGTATAGATTTGACTTAGATTTGACTAGACTATATTGTATCTATTCAGTATTAAAATCTAAGTAAAATAAAATGGTCTACATGCCGCTTCATCTTCATTCATTCAATGATTAATATAATATAAAATACATCTAACTAAAAATATACTCTCATCAATTAAATATATATTATTTCATAAATAATCTTTGCCAACCGTAAATATAGTTGAGAATTCTATCGATGCTTTTATTTAACTACACGGTCACCTCGATATCGATAGATGTACGCCGTGCATCACTCACGGCCAACCCCGGCAAACGACGAACAACGGCTATGGTTGAAGAGTAGAGAACGCAATGCATGCAGTACATTGCAAGCGGACTACGACATCGTGTTGATTAGGCGAGAACACATCGGGCAATGTATTTTATTTGTAACTTGTTGCAATAATATGATTGATGTTTGGAATTTCATAGTGATCAGTATATTTTTATGTTTTTACCAATTATTTTGCAATTAAATGCTATTTTTGACTTACAGATGGAAAGATATACCTCCTCGCTATATACTGGTGGTCTGACATTTTGTCTATTACGTAAGAATAACACAACACGGCAGTTTAAAGCGGAGCTCTGTTCTCTGAAGTAGTCATAAGCACACTAAACGCGGCGAATGTATGATTCGGGCGAGTTATGATTTTCTAATCAAGACTGTGGCGCGCCTGCCCCGCCCACATGGCCAGTCCAATCTTCTTTATCTCTTCCGTGTATAAAACACTCTAGTCCCAAACTAAGCAGGGCTTGTACAGTCGTCAGCACATCAGGTAATACTAAACTGTCAAATTTCTCCAACTTATTTGAAACCTTAAAATGTTGACGATTAAGTTCAAAATCAACTCAGAAAATTTATCATTGCATGGTAACCTGAAGTTCTGGCGACCGTACTATGGGTACTAGACAATGAATATAATTATTATTTATTTTATTAATTTATACAACTCGGGTCCATCTTGTTAGTAACAATGACTTAGCCTATGTTAGTACTTACTAACTAAAACAAATTTGGTCCGCATTACTAACGCCCACACAAGCGAGCTGTCTGCTTATAATACTTATATCCTTTTTTTGTAAATACATAAATAACACCCGGACAAACAGAAACACTTATGTTCATTATCTTTTTGTATTTTTTAGGCATTTTGTATTTTTAGACGTCACCTCAAAGACGTAAATCAAAAATGTGAAGGCAAATTTCGACATGGCGGGTAGGAGTCGCGGTGGCTTAGCGGTCATAGCGTCTGGTGTACTTAACAAGAAGTCGCAGGTTCGAATCCTGCCCGCGGTCGTATTTTTCCTTCACTAAAATAACTTATGTACATTATCACATAAATATTCGTGTCGGCATAGTTTACGTCAAATATTTTTGCCAAAAGTTACCAATGACTTATAGAAAGCCAAAAGAGTCCTTTTTCCCTATTTTGATTGGAAATACAAAAACAACAGATTCTAAGAAAGGAACAAACAAAAGAAAAATCTATATAGGTACCCATTCATTCGATGTTCTCGTGAATGAACGAAATGAATGAGACGTATCAACAACAAACACAATGGAATAGAACAAGGTATTTTTTACACAGACTCATTCAAGCTTTGGTCAATGAAATAATCTATTGTCTACATCGTAGATACTACAAAAGATTATAATTCTTACTACAGACGTTGATTATAAAATTGTATTTTCTTAGCAAACTTGTTATGTTCTTTTCTCAGTATTGTTATTATACATTTTATGTTATTTTTTATTTCTATTGGCAGTTAACTTGATGATGACGAAATCAGCAATGTGGACAATTATAAGTTGATATAATATAGAAATATCAAATGTAAGTTTAATTTAGTGGTCAACTACGACCACCCGATTTTCTTTCACCAATAGGGTTACCAACATCTACGAAACGTATGGCTCAATAATGAGTAGGCAGTAGCCACACCTCTCGTCAAACTGGCGCGAAACTGACATGAAAGGGCTATTTTGTAATTTTGCTCGAAGGGATCAAAATTGTAATTAGGAAGGCCGGTCTCACATAGTATAATTTTGGTAATTCATATCTTTGATCAAAAAGGGTCTTCCTCGAAGAGAATTTATATAAAACATCTTGTTAGAAAAGTTCTGAGTGAAAGGAGTTTTGGTTCATTTTAGTTATCAGAAGTTTGGGGCTTTGGGGAGGGCGAGAAATATTTTGATATTTATGAAGATCGCTCGTTACTTGTGATAACTGTATGAATAAGAAAATACTTTGAGATTCATTCTTTCTTTTGTTTATTTTACTTTCTTCTTAGGTTTTATACCATACTTTCTTTATTAAAAGAACAAAGCAAAGAATAATAACTATTGACAAAAGTGTCTGATGTTAAGCAAATATTTATACCTTAATCAAGAGTTTTCCTAACTCAAACTTACCTTAATATGACCATTTGAACCCAAACAAAGGTTTCTAAATCTGCAAGATATCTTCATAGGTACTCACTATAAATCATTGAGGCGGCCGAGATTATCAGAGGCTTACCTGTAACAAAACGGACGGATATAGGAACCATTGATTAATTATATGTAAAGCTCCTTTTACAAGGGTTGAAGTACAATTAGGGACCCGGATAGATGTGCCAAATGTGCAGATAGGTACGTATAAGGTTTCACGTTGTCTTGACTGATTAAAGATTTGATCAGTTGAAAATAAGTACTAATGCATTATAATAATACAAGTTCTTTTTAACCATACACATCCATAGAAAAATAATGTCTTCAATAAAGAATTCCCGATAAAATTGGAAAGAATCAAATTTTCGCTAATAAGTGTACAACTAAATTAAGTTAACTCAGCAATATTGAAGACAAAACTAATCCAATATTTCATTTTGTAGTTTAAAATGTTAACGTAGGCAGAAGCCTGATCATCAAAACTTTGCCAATCTTGCAAATCAAATTTGCGATGAGTAAATTCTATCTCGCTATCTAATCAATCAGCGAGCTTATTTCGGCAAACAAGTTATGAAAGCTGGCTGTTCCTCAATGTAAGCCGTGTTTATCTTTTCCCCGTGGGAATATCCGACAACCGACGGGGTATTTCATCATTTTATTATCTCACTGCTGGGCACAAGTTTCTTCTCTCAATGAGAGGAGTTAGGCTATAGTCCACCACGCTGGCCTCTGCAATAGGCCAGCGTGGTGGACTGTAGCGGTTGACATACTTCACACTCTGTCGAGACAATCGCTCAGGTATGCAGATTTCCTCACTATAATTTCCCTCACCGTTTAAGCACGTGATAATTAATTAAGTATTAATACATACTGGACTTCAAAAGTCAGAGGTGTCCATTATTCATTTTTTTTGGATTATATTATTATTTATAAGCCTTTGACAGTTCAATGGTTATATCAGTAGGCTTCTGCACTGCACGAAGACTCCTGGAAACTGCCTTCCCAGTGGCCTTTTTCTCTAATATGCTAGAGCTTCGAGGATAGTGGTCAATTGTAAGTCTATACAATATATAAAAGGAATCGCTCGCCCTCATCTTGTGATGGTCCTAAAGCTCTTTCCTTCAGATTCCTCTTTTAGATTCATAGTACGGTGGCACAACAAGTTACCACTAAAATGTCAAATTTTCTCAGTTGATTTTGAACTTTATAATGAACAATTTAAGGTTTAAAATCATTTGGAGAAATTTGACAGTTTTGTTTAACTTGATGTGCTGGCGACTGTACAATGAATCCGATTCTACATTATTATGTACTATGACTTATGACAGAAGCGTCGGTAGCCTAATGGCTAGGGCGTCGGACTTGCGATCATATGGTTGCCGGTTCGAACCCCACCCATTGCACTACCGACGTGAACCCACTCGTAACACAAGCATTAAGCTTAGCACGAGGGGTTGACAAGAATACTAGTAATGTGTGACCCACATTGCTAGTAAGCTTTTTTTAACCTTTTGAACGCCATTGTCACATATATGTGACAAATGAAATCTTACCCTGAACGCCAACGTCACAAATATATGGCAAAATATACGTCGCCCATTTTATGAAATAAACAATTTAATCATTACTTTAGTGTGTTGTCACTACCTTGTGTTATTTGACAGCAAAAGTGGCCTGGCGTCAGGGGTACGGCGATACGTTTATACTCTGGCGTACAAAAGGTTAAAAAAAAAAAAAGAATTACTACTATAATAACCCGAACTACGTAATTTAATATTATCAGTGAGTAGGTACACTAAAGTACACCTATATTTAGCGTAGACTTGCGGCTTATCTGGCCGTGACAATGGACGTCGTGGGAGGCTTAACACGAGATAGTATTTAAACAACAAATATTAAATACAGAGATAATATTGTTAAATAGGCCATTTTGAGGATTCCTTTGTACCTTTCTTAGGGCGACGTACAACTGTCATGCCGAAACAAGGATCAGAACTTGAAAACTGTCACTTAAAAATGAAAAAAGTCTTTCTTTCTTTTTACTTTTAATTCAATTACGACGAAATAATTAGGCCATGTTATCATCAACCCATTACATTGTCCCAATGCTGAACACGAGTCTCCTCTCACTGAGACTCGCGCCCAGCAGTGGGAATGTCAGTTCTGAGAGGCTTGCAGAACGAGAGAGATTGGACTATAGTCCACCACGCTAGCCTACCGCGGTAGGACATGTTGCTGGATCTACCTACTTATAAGTCTTGCCACGTCACGCTAATACACGTCATGCTTTTGAACGGGTGCTGTCTGTCGGGACAGGTCAGTTCCTACATGCCTTGTCAATCCGGATTCTGATATACTTATATGCATCTTTTTTTATCTATTCTTATGACATCATACCTACGACATAATTCTCACATTGATAAAACTAAAATGTAAATGGAAGAAAAACATCGTAAATATTATTATTTAAAAGAATAACTACGTTGCAATTAATTTTCAACATTTCAAAAGTAACTGTAGGTAATACCTAATGGTTTGATAATGAAATAAAAAAAACCAGCCAAGTGCGAGTCGGACTCGCGTACGGAGGTTTCCGTGCCATTACGATTTATGACGTATTAAAAAAAACTACTTACTAGATCTCTTTCAAACCAATTTTCGTTGAAAGTTTACATGGTAATATACCTATATCATATATTTTTTTTAGTTTTATCATTCTCTTATTTTAGAAGTTACACGGGGGGGACACACATTTTACCACTTTCGAAGTGTCCCTCGCGCAAACTATTCAGTTTAGAAAAAAAAATTATTAGAAACCTCAATATTATTTTTGAAGACCTATCCATAGATAACCCACACGTATGGGTACGACGAAAAAATAATTTTAAGTATGGGGAACCCCCATTTTTTTTTTGTATTTTTCTATTTTTGTGTAAAAATCTAATGCGGTTCACAGAATACATCTACTTACCAAGTTTCAACAACATAGCTCTTATAGTTTCAGAGAAAAAAATCTGTGACATACGGACGGACAGACAGACAGACATGACGAATCTATAAGGGTTCCGTTTTTTGCCATTTGGCTACGGAACCCTAAAAAATGCTTTGAACCCGTTTGAAATCCGACACTTGGCGTTTGCACAAGTCACAGAATAAATAATAGTTCTGCACAACTGTAGTGTTATAGGTCTTGTTCTTGTAAATATGTTCGTCCTTGGCATATTTGGAACAAGTCCAACATGTGTTACTTTGGCTTCTTTTTTTTCACAACTTATGCCAAGGTCAGGGTGACTGAACTTTGAGATTGATGTTTATCTGTATACAGACTATACCGAATATCAATGGCGTAGGCTCGATACAACTCGAATCCTACCTTCCCTTTTGAACTACATTTACATATCTACTACATTATATCTAGTAATAGTTGTGACCCCCTGTGTCACCCACTTTGCCCCGCTCCTAATGATCGTAGCGTGATGCTAGATAGCCTTTAGCCTTCCTAATGAATGTAGCTATCATATTTTATTTTCAAGTTCAGAAAACTAACAGCTAGTGATATTACAAATCAGAATACAGGGAGACTAAGGCCAATTACAAGGTTTCACAGATGATAATATTTTAACAAATAAAAGTATGACGTACACGCAATTTAAAATATATAAATAAAATTAAAAAATAATAATAATGTTTTAGATCTACAGAATAAAAGCAAGCTGATCAATAAAAATAGAGATTACATAAAGTTCTCTTTAATTTAGTTACGCTCATATTGAAAATATCCAACACATACAAAAATATTTTTTCCTATGTCCGACTGGTAGTTCCCAGAGTAATACAGGTTCAAACAACTCTTCAGCTTTATTATAGCAAGTAAAGATACCACAATAAGTCTACTATTTCGGGAGCAAATCAAGGTACTCGTACCGTTCTCACCTACTAGATTTAACCCTCCGCAAGCCATATATGTGAAGTCTCTTAAGACAGGTCAACTGATGACTTTACAAAGATACCCTACACTAAAGGGCAGCTACGTCTTAACAACATTAAGGTAGCTAGCCTGGCACTTTCCCAAGCATTACTAGTAAATAGGTTAGTATTACAGTTCTCGATATCTCCCACCAGCATGTTGACCTTTAGCGACAAGTTGAAATTATTAAGTTATTGTGTAGTGAGTAACGTGAGGGTTGTGCGGAGGTTAGAGGACACACGCGCCAAACTAATGATATTAACTACAGTATTGTGTTTAAGTTGAGTTAAGAATGGAATTCATGTCATCTTTATGATTATCTATACTAATACTAATATTATATAGAGGTAAAGTTTGTGAGTTTGTAGGGGGTAACATCAGGCTCTACTGAACCGATTTAAAAAAAAACACCAATGGAAAGATACATTATTCCTGAGTGACATAGACCAATAGATGGCGCTATATAAAATGTTGTGCAAGGATAATAGCAAAAATACCTTTACGAAGAATAATCTTATCTACAGTGCTATTTTTAAAGACAAGTAGCGTCATGCTATTTATATATTTTTTAATTAAATTAAAACATAAACAAACATTAACTTTATCGCTGCATACTAATTACCTTTCTCTGATAACAGAATTATCGTACTTAATTAAAACAATGGATGACGTTAATTAAATAAACAAAACACATAAGTAGGTACGTATAGTTTGAATAACTAGCCTGATTTTATTACAGTAAAATATAAAGTTGGTAAAGTAGGTTTGATAACTTATCTGACACAGTTCCTGTTAGATTTAAATAATCTGTATTTTGTAACAATGTCATAATATGACATTGACAGCATTGCATATTTGTAGAAACCCACTTTATCACTGCTGAACTAAGTCGTTCTCTGTTAAAACACAAGTCAGACTAGTTGTCCCCCGCAATACTACCCCATTCGCCTAGTCATTCCTAATCCCTAGGGAAATTATGCGGCAGTAGCCTAATGGGTAGGGCATCGGACTTGCGATCATGTGGTTGCCGGTTCGAACCCCACCCATTGCACTACCGACGTGAACCCACTCGCAACACAAGCATTTAGCTTAGCACGAGGAGTTAACAAGAATACTAGTAATGTGTGACCCACATTGCTAGTAATCTTTTTTTTAAATCCTTTTTTAAGCAGATTCGTATATCTTATCGGGATCCTACCTGCCACATTACTTTCTAAGCCTTACAGTTACATAAAAAAACATCGTTGGACTTTAACGAATATTTGAAAAATAAATTAACCGAATTGGCCCAGCCGTTCTCGAGTCTTACGCTTAAAAACTCAATTTACCCTTCATTTTGTACGGTGGTTAAAAAATATAAATTATAATTACTTTTAACAAAAAAGTTAAACCGTCTTCAAAAAATAATAAAATAATTTTGTCTTAAACAGTTTGGGAAGTCGGTGACTTCTTTTTGAGTGGGTCTTTTATTTTCGCCACCGACTTCCCAAACTGTTTTAGACAAAATTATTTTATTATTTTTTGAAGGCGGTGTAGTGTTTATGTATCTGTCTCATGACGTTAACTCGAGCACACGGGTAGAGGGGGGCCAGTCACGCGAGAGCTACGAGTGAGTGCGGACGGCCATCTGCCTACTGGTGTGCAACCGAGCTATCTATTACCACCGTGTCACAAGGAGTACTACAGGCGGTTTAACTTTTTTGTTAAAAGTAATTTTATTTTGTAATTTTTAGTGGAAAGTTTGTTTAGAAGTACTTGTTAGCCAACTAAACGCACTGCTCCAATAAGACAGCGATGTTTCGGAGTAAACGATAATATCCTCGATGTAAACAAATTTTAGATTTTTGTTGATATTTTCAAAACTGCTTAACCGATTTCGATAAAATTTGAACGGGACCAACTCTGAAGTATGACCTACCAAACAAAAAAACAATCATTAAAATCGGTCCACAACTGGCGGAGATATCGCGTAACAAACATACAAAAAAAAAAACATACAGACGAATTGAGAACCTCCTCCATTTTGAAGTCGGTTGAAAATTATAAGTTACCATAAAATGTCAAATTTGCTCCGTTGATTTTGAACTTTATTTTCAACAATTTAAGTTTTAAAATCATTTGTAGAAATTTGACAGTTTTGTATACCTTGACCTGCTGGCGACTGTATATATGTAGATAGATTATGGAAAACGAGTGGATACAATTTTGTTCGTGATGTCCCGAGTATGGCTCGTAATATTGAAACGTACGCACGGCTAAACATCAAGCTATACAAAACCAGTTTACACTGACCTCTTACTATACGGGAAGCCTTTACAATGCAAGTTCAGCTTAACCTGGATTTGTATAGGTTGACCTGTGGCCGTGTGTACCTATTCCGCTTCAATATAATTACATTGATTGGACATCAATATCAATCACCATTGCTTCTACGATAGCTGATACATTTATTGGTATTACCATAATTCACTCAGAGCCAGAACACTCGGCAATAACCTTAACTTTGGTTGGATATCAATAAACTTGCTTACGGAAACATGCCGCAGTCACGCGAACACATCCAAGTCTTGCTCAGTCAGCTAATGACTGAAGTATTGTAATGTTTGACATAAATAATAACCTACCAGTTGAATTGGATGTTTTTTTAGATGTGACAAATTACATGAAGTTAAATGCTGACGGCAGAGACAGTCTAATAGATCTAAATTTGTAGGAATACTTTCATACTCCTACGTTTAGAACAATAATATTTACATATTTAAATATAAAGAAAAATAATAATATTTATTTAAGGTAAGTTCAAAATAATATTGGTATTCCCCCAGCTGAAAGTTGATTAAATTTTATCGGCTTAGGATATTGTCGAGGACTTCTGCTCGTTGAAACTAAGCTAGGCCATGACCTAATATATTTCAACCACATTGAGCCTATTGCCGGCTGTTAACTCCATCACTTACTCCAATTTAAAACACGAGATTAGAATGAATTATTCATAACTCATTCTATTGCAGGTTGTCACCTCCTTCAATGATTCAGAAGTCATAGCAAACCATAAATTTAATTTTACCACTTATGTCATAGGACAAGATAACGACCTCTGACGTAAGAGGAGAGATGTGTCGTGTTAAATCGAGGACGCGATTAGATCGGATCGATCATGACCTTAGATGCTAATAATATTACGTGGTGAGTGGAGCTTTTACATTATACTTGGGTAGGGTAGAATTTGAGGCTTACTCAATGTTATTATATTGTTTAAATCACTGGGCTTACTGCATAGGAGATATATTAAGTACTGTGATTCAACAGACCAATGCATCGATGTTAAAAAATGTGGATGATAAATGATGATTTCTGATTTGGACAAGATAGGTGCAGTAGACGAAAAAGTAGTATACAGAGAAGTTACAGCCCCCAAGGTAAAGGATAAAGAAGATGGAAGAACCTCACTGTGTGTTCTATCTCTATGAAAAGCTTAAGTAAACAATAAATAAAAATGTCAAATGGCGAGCCTATTGGTAAACAAAACTACTCGTACTAAAACAACCTCACATCAGAACTTTAAGCAAACAAACCCAAATCTCAGTCTAAACCACATAATGAGCTGAAAATCTGCCTATTTAGAAAGGCTAATCCACTAATTACGGACGTTAAGACCCAAATAAATTTAGTCTAGACACTACTGAACTATATAAACTTTACTTCCATATCCTCAGGTACTTACTGAATCAGCTTAATTGAAACGTACCTTTTTGGTGTAAAAATCCTTGATGAGGATTCAGAGAGATTGGAGTAAGCTGAGAAATAGCTGACCAAAATGACATGATCGCTGTCCTCAGAATTTTAGCCCTTTTCCTTTATTTGCTTATTAAACAAGAAGCCACTCGCTAACTGACATCGTTAGGGAGAATACTTTAACTCACTGACGACCGACCTGACTCCAAAGGATCAACCTTTTGGAACCGTGCAACTAGAGTCATACGTTTCATAAACCCTTGTTAAAGATTATTTGAAACTAGCTGATCCGTGCCCACTTCATTTTTTTTTTAAAAAAAAAACCTTACTAGCTATGTGGGTCGCACATTACTAGTATTCTTGTTAACCCCTCGTGCTAAGCTAAATGCTTGTGTTACGAGTGGGTTCACGTCTGTAGTGCAATGGGTGGGGTTTGAACCTGAAACCACATGATCGCAAGTCCGACGCCCTAGCCATTACGCTACCGCCGCTTCATTGGGCGATATATGACACTCACAAATAACGTGGCTTTCTATTGGTAAAATAATTTTCTAAATTGGTTCAGTAGATCCAGAGATTACACCCAACAACGTCACAACGTCACGAACTCACAAACTTTGCCTCTTTATTATTATAATATTAGTAAAAAAAGTATCGATAAAAACATTTGAACTTCAACCGTACCAATTTTGGATTCTGTCTTTCAATTCTCCCTTTAATCTCCATATTAAGAGATTGAAGGGATTGATTGATTTAATTGATTGAATTGATTTAATACACCAATCTTCAAAAAAAATATTCTAAAATCACTTTACAACAACTTCTCTAATGTAGGCTTGTGGCTAAAAATACAATACAATTTTGAAGTAAAACTGAACCTATAGACCTTAAAAGTGAAATGTTGCAATGAGCCCGCGGGTATGAAGCGAGAATGCATCTCAGGAGGTGAAGGCCAGGTCAGTTCGGCGTTGACTGGTTGCCAACCAACTGCCCGGCCGCTGTGCCAACTTCACTGGCCATGCATCATGTAGCGATAGTGAAATGAAGACTTGATACAAATTAATACGTGTGTTGTTGTGTGTCCATGTGAATAATAAATATATCTTGAGTCCATCCAAAGGTTGTCTGTAAGAGATCGCTTTTAGCGATAAGACCGCCCATTGTACCATTTCATGATTTATATTTTTTACTTGACAATAGTTTTTGGTGTGCTATAAAGAATATTCTATTCTATTCTATGTTGAGTGCGACTTCAATTCTGGGTTGTAAGAGAACTAGCTTAACAAAGTGATTACCACTAAGAGATCAAGGATGCATTGATAAACTTGTCTGCCTCATTAGTCTAGTGGTCCCAAGCGTGACCTCTATGGAATATTATTGTTAAAATTGCATGAAAAGAAAGGCGAAACTTGAGAGGAATGGCGTGCAATGGAGGAAGCCTACAAACAAAACATACCGGCGAACTATGGGTGTACATTAAAATACCTCTGCCTAATCCTTACGGGGAAAACAGGGGTGATGGTATGTTATGTGATAAATTTGGAATCAAATCAGATAGATAACTTGACAATAAAAAAAAAATACCTCAATATGTTATGGATATCAATTTTGACGTTCATGTTCAACCTTGATTAGTAGATATATAAAAAAGGCGTTAAAATATTTATATACAAGTATCGTAGTATACTCGTATATATGTATTTTACGTAGGTAAGACCTGATGAGCGTTATTGATTCAATTGCACGAACTGAACACCGGCATTGCAGTTGGGCAATTAACAACAATACATTTTATGGGTTTACCAACCTCAGCAAACAAGACATTGATAGCTACCAACACACCCAGGGCCGTCTTAAACTAGGCTGGGGCCCTTGGGCACACAAGAATTTGGGGCCCTTTTGGAAAGTAAAAAAAGCGAATTATAATATCATTTTTTTTTACTAAGTATGACCATTTATTACCTATAAAGGTAATGAAACACAGTATGATATAATATGTAATTAATGACATTAGAATGCTGCTGGTTTTTAGTTACGATTACGATAACGGTTTCTTTGGGGATTTCTGTTGAGCAAAAGTTCTATTATATCCGTAAAGACTGCCTCGTTAGTCTAGTGGTCCCAATCGCGACTGCTACGCTAGAGGTCTTGGGTTCGATCCCCAGGTCGAGCACAGTGTTATTGGGTTTTTCCATGAAATTCTCAGTAGCAGCTTGGAATCTGGATTTGTGCCCGGTGAATGGCAATAGGCTCGTCCCCTATTACATGGGACCTAAACATACTGGCGAACTGTGGGTGTACATTAAGTACACCTCTGCCTAACCCTTCGGGGAATACAGACGTGATAGTATGTATGTTATGTATATCCTTAAAGTAATTTTTTTGAAGGATATCACTTTCTACGCACATAGATGTCAAATTACTCAGTCGTTGTTGTAACATCAACAATGTTACAACAATGTTACAACATCAACAATGTTACAACAACGACTGAGTAATTTCGCTTTCGAAAGTTTTTCAGTATCATCATATTCCAATGATTTCAACCAGGTAAGTAAGTGCTTGAAATCATTGGAATATGATGATACTGAAAAACCTTTAATAGTTCTAAAATGATAAATGTAATCTGTGATGTCAACCACGTACCACAATCTGAATCAGACACTTACCTTACCTCACCTCACCTCACCTAACACACAACTAAATCGACTATCAATTTCTTGTAAGTGTATTTATAATGTGTCAAATTATGGGAATGAAAGTATCTACACGAAACTGTTCCTTGCCTCTCAACTGTGCAGTTTCTGATGATACTTCAAAAAAGTGATGCGTGTGCTGCGAAATCTTTTTCTTTCAAATGTATCTTTGTAGTCAGCATATGGATTTTTTCTTTAGCAGCCGTTTCGTACTGATCAAAATTATTGCGTGCAGTACCTATTGACATAACTGATAAGAGATTCGTAGTTTCGTTACAACGTCCATGGTTATAGTGCTAAATCTGTAAACTTAGACTTGTTTTATTCATAACTCCCAAAAGATCATTCCATATTTCCTTTAGAAGAGCTGTCTCAAATTTTTCAATTGTTTTTGCTAGGCTTTGGGCTTCCTTTCTAGTGTCTCCTGGTTGATTGATGTCACTTGCGATTGAAGACAATGCTTCAGAAATATTTAACTCACCCAATTTTAAATATCAAACGAAACAAAATAACGCCACTCACTCCTATCGGACTGAAAGTTTAATACATCATTCGGGGATTCCCCCAACCAAAGACAATGTCGACATTTATGTTAGGCCTTTTTTAGACGGTGCAGCTTGACTTTGGAATCGGAATGATTGCGTGAGTGATCGCTAGAATGTGTACTTAGTAAATTTGGTAGGATGCGTTCGTAAATATTATTAATTAGTACAGTATGATTAGGCGCAATCATATTATATAATAGCGTATAATGCGGTATAATGGCGTAGTATATGCCTTTGTAAATACCTTCTGATAAGATTACTGATTTGTGAAAAAAGTGTAATGTGCCCGACAAAAATATTTTGAGAATGTGTGAGAGAAATTGTCGGTCCTTCGGGGCCCCCTGAGAATGGGGGCCCTGGGCACGGGCCCCGTGTGCCCTTATGGTAAAGACGGTATTGAACACACCGCAGAGGTTACCACAAGATCATTCAATGTGCTTTCAATATGCACTTGAAATAAACTTTTTATTTTTAAATCTAAATTATTGGATTAACCCCTATTTATCGAGAAATTGACACCTTGGGTTATAAAAGGAAGTCTCAATGTTCGTCTGCTTTCAAATAATGAATGCCTGTTTTCTTTCGTATCGCCATAATTTGAGAATTTCATTCCTCTTTATTTTTAAGTTTTCTAATATTTGTAAAAGGTTCTTAGGGAATCAAAAATTCAGAAATTTTTTAAGACAAGACGTCTGTCGGGTCAGCCAGTATTCAGTATTATATCAAACAGTGTATATATATACATAATATACCATAATTGACTAGTATAAACGGTTCAAACAAAACACAGCTATAGTCAGAGTTTTAATAACAGGTGAAATAGTGTTATTATCAATGATATTACGTACATGTCACGGCCGGACACTTATTAAAATATCAATTTTGTACGTGTATTCCATATTATAGGCCTATCATATGTACATATTTGTAAAAGCAAATAGACGATTAAATAATAGTCAATTTTACATAAAGTCAAATTTGACTTGACCTGATACAAGAAGACCGAGCAAAATTACCCCGGCAAATAGTAATGAGAGTAAGGCCAAAAATAATAGCTAGAATACCTACCCAAGATTAAGTTGTACTGAAAAATTGATAGTTAAAAAAACAGTACTATTTAGTTTATTTTCAAATTCTTCATTAATTTTAGAAGACAGAAACAATGTTATCTACAACATCTTGTATTGAATGTCCAACTATCACCAAACAATAGATAGTATTAAACTTATTATAATGTTATTTTAGTGAAGGAAAAATACGACCGCGGGCAGGATTCGAACCTGCGTCTTCTGGTTAAGTACACCAGACGCTATGACGCTATGCTTTTTTCCTTCACTAAAATAACTTAATAATCTTTGCATGGAAAATGCCTAAAAAATACAAAAAGATAGTTAAAAGGTAAGGTGTCATCGTACGACATCGTACTTGCTGTAAAGCATGTCATGTCGGTTGAGGAGCAAATTTTCAACAGATGTCACTGACGTCACCTCAAAGACGTAAATTAAAAATGTGAAGGCAAATTTCGACTAGGCGGGTGGGAGTCGCGGTGGCTTAGCGGTCATAGCGTCTGGTGTACTTAACCAGAAGACGCAGGTTCGAATCCTGCCCGCGGTCGTATTTTTCCTTCACTAAAATAACTTAATAATCTTTGCATGGAAAATGCCTAAAAAATACAAAAAGATTATTATAATGTATAGAAAATAGAAATTATATTATAAAGAAAGCAATATGTCGGCAATGACGTATACTTGGTGATCGCGTCCTTTAAAATCGGAAGTCAGCCATGCCGACACGGAAATTAAAGTCGCATGAGCGTAAAAACGTCAGCTTAGGGAAATGGAATTATTACAAGTACGCTGAACTCTGTAAGCTAGAATCGTAAAAGCTTGTTTCTAGAATTTAAGTACAGTTTGTTCGAAATAACTCTGCTCCGTCTGCTCGTCTGAAGTTAGCCTGTCAGAACTGCCGCGCTGGTGAAATTTTAAGTGTTTCATAAATACCGAAATTAATAAGGCAAATAGTCACGAATTACGCAAACCCAATCGCAAATACATGTATTTAGAACAAACGGTATTGTACACGTGCGAAATATAAAAAAAAATAGATAGTAGGTATTCTATTTTCCCTACGATTTTCAGTCTATTATTCTAGTCAAATTTGACACCCCCGAAGCCGTTCGTAAGCCGGTATACGTCGAATCATGTGGAAAAGGATTATATTTGTAATCTGAAGCCGCAGGCCTAGATTACGCTATATTTGAAATATGGTAAAGTAAAGCATATTGCGAAACCAGTTTAGAAAACAATAACAATCGTTATACCTAGGGGACTGCGATCTTGAAACGACAATTGATGAATGAATTAATTAATCTCAGTATAGCTTGCAATAGCTAACTAATACTGGCAATGTATAGCACGTTGTGTAGCTGTGTGTTGGTGAATCATATTGTAGCATAAGCATAATCGGCCTATGAGTTCCCACTGCTGGGACAGAGGCCTCCCTTTGGTGAGAGGGAGTGGGCCGTAATCGACCACGCGGGCACAGTGCTGGTAGGTAGATGTCACATGTCTTTGAATTTTTGGTTCTAGGACAGGCCGGTTTCGTCACGGTGTTTTCCTTCACCGTTTTGGAGAGCAGTGTTGTTTAAATAATTAACACAATCGCCAAAAAAAGCAACTGTCTGGATTAGAACCTACGACCTACACTCACTACTTCTACTACTACTACTGGACTACCACCGCTTCCGCTCGAATCATATTGTGATTTACCAAAACAGATGATTTAAGTGAAACTTAAAATAACCATATAATCACCTCGAGAAACTCTTGTCTTGGCAAAAGCTTATTGACTAATCGTATAAAAACTGCAAGGTGCTTCTACTACTACTACTGGACTACCACCGCTTCCGCTCGAATCATATTGTGATTTACCAAAACAGATGATTTAAGTGAAACTTAAAATAACCATATAATCACCTCGAGAAACTCTTGTCTTGGCAAAAGCTTATTGACTAATCGTATAAAAACTGCAAGGTGGTCCTTACTATTTAAGGTACAAGGCGATAAAACCTGCCTTCTATGTTACAAAAAACATCTAGTTTAACTGGAAGCTAAATCTGGTATGGTTCGGGTCAGGCTCAGATTTATAATAATAAAAAAAACAGGTGATTATAATGTTATTTATGTTTAACAAATACTGTCAAACATTTAACAGCACACACAACAACTATACCCAGAGATTTCTTAATGCGCTCCGTTCCGTACAACAATGGCTTTGGGATGCTATTTGGGGCTGCCCCGTTTCTGCAGTGGATCCTGGATTCGATCCCCAGGTCGAGCAAAGTGTTATTGGGTTTTTCTATGAAATTCCCAGTAGCAGCTCGGAGTCTGGATTTGTGCCCGGTTAATGGCAATAGGCTCGCCCTTTATTACATTGGACCTAAACATACCGGCGAAATGTAGGTGTACATGGTACGCGTCTACCTAACCCTTCGGGGAATACAGGCGTGATGATATGTTATAATAGCATGGAAAACCGTATTAAGATGAACACGTTCAACACTATAATACGATGATAACTAGTGCTGCACTTTATTCACAGGCTGCCCCCGGGGGGGGGGGGCGTATTAGCATGAAGCGAAGTGGGCCAATGCGTTAGCACACGCGATGCTCTATCTGAGCAAAGAGGTTTATCGCGAGTAGTGGTAGTGCTGTAGCAGCTGCCATTAGCTTTGTTTTAAGCTCCTAGTTCCGTTCTGCTTAACTTTTGAGTTTTGCAAGCGTTTACCTTATGCGAAGAGAAATGCAATACCAAGCCTGAAAAGACTTAGGTGTATTTACCTTTTAGCTGAAAATTTTGTTGAAATGCGCTAATCTTTGCGAAAAAATCGGTTTGCATTAGATATCTCAAGTCTTGGAGCCGAGAAAGCGCATGAAAAGGCGGTGCACAGCTAATCTCACGGTAAAAAAATTAAGTTCAGTGATATCACATAAAAAGTAAAAAAGAATCATAACTGAGATTTTATTTTAATCAATTCTGTAACCAATGGTTTGGAAAATGTGCCATTGGTGCCAAGCACGTAATGTCTCATTAATTGCTTCAGTGCGGTACTATATAAACTCGAACTAAAATGTACAGTTCCGAAACCGTAGTACGGTTTCAGTTTATAAGCAAACTACATTAATAAATCATACTTAACAGTTACTATTACTTATGAGGTTATCCAAAGGTTAACTGTCGACCACCCTCAATTCGCTTACGATAAAGTTAAATTAGCTATGCCAGCCCATTCGATGATAACTGCCCTTTGTCCGAACTGTTACAGTTACCCTTCAAAATTTTGGTCCTTGCAGCCGGCTCTTTCGTATGTGCCGCGGGGCCATGTCCCCCCTGCCCCCACACGCTACACCAATGAGAATATCAAACTAATTTTAAACTCGCTTCAGACAGCAACCTACCTAACAACTAGTACTTAGCAGGAAGTAACTTAAGTAGCTGCTAACTTCGGCGCCTGCTCATGTATATTTTCATTTTCAAATTAATGCTTTCTGCCAACTTTCGCATCATTGCAGTTCACTTAAGTCATTTTGTCACAACTTTGAAGACGTACTAAATTACAAAAAAGGCAATCAGCTGTGCCTATGATATACATAGTATTATCAGTTCGTGAGGCCTGTTACATATAGTGCTATACCGACGGACGGAGATGGATAAATAACAAGGGTTCAGTTTAACTTCGGCACCTTAAAAATGTTGTCGCACGATGGTAACAAATTCGTTTGTCAAAACTTAAGTATTACACTCATACAGAAGTGGTTTGAAACACGAGTTAATGAGGCAGGTATTCTGCGGAGTGCCCTTGTATTTAGAGGACTGGAGGGTCGCTTTGACAGCCCTCTTTTATTTTTGCTAGCTTACCAGCAACGAAGAGCAATACCGACGTGAATTTGTAGCGGTTTTTAGTCACTGATTGTTGCTGCGATGAAGTACTGAGAAGTTTCAAAGAGCGGAAAGCATAGTTTGCAAATATACCAAGAAATAGTTCGCGATATTGCGTTTGGGATAGATATCCCAACATTTAAACGTAATATCACAATATACATATACTGTCATAGAGTGTAGTTAAGATGGAAATTACCTTGATTTCACCTCTGGCAGGCAAAATAGTTTTGTTGTTATTGTAAACCGCATGCTACAGCTACTATAACAAAAACACTTTACACAAAGAACATTTATCCTCAGAATTTATTGAAATAATGTGAGGATTTTCTTTAACTCGTAAAAACTCAGTTTACTTTAAGGAGGTTCGAAAGACGTAACAACGTATACACGTATGTTTGTAAACACGGCACCGGCAGCGAGTGAACGTAATAATCGTCTCCATCACCCGAATAACAACACGGCGATAACACACTTATTCTTATTATTGCTTTATTATTTAGCATCGATTTTATTACACGTGGTCTTAGTGATATGGACGCACGCTTAACAGGTAATTCTTTACGAACTCTGTATCTCTCCATCTGTACTGCTACTTTTTTATGTAAGTATTACTTTTTATATTTAATTCAAAACTAATTCATTATATGGATCGTTAAACAAGAACGAAAAGGACCTATATGGATAAGATTTTTAATCCTACGTAAGTTTTTGTGAAATATGACAAAAGAAGGCCGAGGAATATCCTTGGAATATCAGGGCAGAACTGAGCCAACACTACACACAAAGTGTTTCGATACAGACTAGACATTACTTGAAGGTCTGAAGCTTTGTTGGTGTGCCAGAACCGATGTAAAAGGATAAGTGAGTAAACATGCCAGGGACAACACTAAGAATACTAACACACTGAATTGTGGAGAATTGCCAACTAGACCCGACCCTGAGCTACATTCTAGAACACGATATTATTATATGGAACAGCTCCGACTGTAGACACTAATTGCTTAATCTCTCTTGGACCTATCGGTATAGTCTTTGTTTAATTAACAAGGAGCGCCGGTGGCCCAATTCCTCCCTCAGTCCCCTTCCATCTCCTTTTCCCCCCTGGTGTTGCAATCAATAGGCTACGGTAACTGCTTACCATCAGGCGTGCCGTATGCTCGTTTGCCACTTAGTGGTATAAAAAAAGACATGGAGTTTGTTGCCGGATTCTTCTCCATAGGATCAACTTTTAGGAACCGTGCAACTAGAGTCAATTATGTTTCAAAAACGCTTTAAAACTTGAACTTTAAACTTGAATTACATAAGAATACCATCAATAGTTATTTGTTTCACTAAAATAACTAAATATAATAATAAATAATCTTTGCATGGAAAATGCCTAAAAAATACAAAAAGATAATACCATCAATATTTCATTATTATATTTTTTTTGTCTAAGTATTAGGTTAATGTATTATACCTTTTTACTTACAATTGACCTTTACGGCATCGTTACATTTGTTTCAGTTTTAAATTCAATTGATTTACTGTCTTTAATAATTTAATAGCGGGGTAACTTAAAACTCAACCAAAAGACATGAAATCTTCTTATCCCGATAATACTAAAACACACACACAAATACCTTTACATAGAACACACCCAATTGCCTTAAATAAAAGTAAATCTGCGGTCGTAAACGAGGTTTACAGTTACAATAATTTATTCGCCCATTTTCCTAATAGTTACAGCATGTTCGTTTAGTGTCGCTTCATTTATTACGTCATAATACTTTGGACAATTTATTAATCACAAACCCATATTATATGGCCGCTGCTTCATAAAATTAGTAGTACCTAAGTAACTTGCATGTGTTAACTGGTTGGCCACTAAAATATTTACTAGCGGCCCGCCCTGGTTTAGTTAAACGAGTTTCTGGAAAAGTTCTAACTGTCCATCAGAACTATTTTTGATTTTAACTGTGACTAGTTTTAACTATATTATTTTCTCAGAATATTATAGTTAGGTACTACATTATTTTTAATCTGGTATTGAATACGAGATTATGATCTAATTCTCAACTCAAGAGACAAAGGTTTTTTATACAGAAGAAACATGCTTTGATATTGGAACAACTGAATTTAAGTCTCCTTACGATAGTGGTGTATTAAAAAATATTAGACATTAGGAAAGCTATATCAATCAATGATTAATGTTTTGGTGAAATCGAAACGATTTTTAACTAAAAAATGACAGAAACAGCGACTACCTATATCGTGTCTTTCTAAAAAAACATTAATTCTAAAACCGCAAACACGCTAGATAAGACACGAACGAATAATCCGCCAGCGGCATGAAATCGAAAACGCACACCGCAGCCTTCACGATCCATTTCAGCACATCAAAAATTTCCTTCCACCCTTTTGTGTGAAGGAGGCCGCACCACGTTCTCTCTCGCTCTCTCGGAGCAATGTAGGTCGCAGGAATATTCTGACAACTCAATTGTGATGTTAGATGTTACATTCGGTTTCTGAATTCTGCTCTATGTCAGGAGACGGATGAACTAATATTATTGTAGAACTTGTTACTACATACGGCGCGAAGATGTCGGGCATATCTCGTCGTTAGAGATCTAGGCATTTTTGCTACACGTTCAGTTTTTTGAGGTATGAGGCAATACTGAAGATTGAGTACCTATATTTTTACTTTGTTCATCCTAAATGTATCTTAGTAGACAATACAATGTTTTTTTTTGTTGCAAACAATGTGTAAAGATACATTTTGTAACCCATCGATCTAGTCTCTTGTTTTCCAATCATCATTTATTTTATGCCGAATCAAAACGAATGGTCAATCCTTAAAAAAAAACGCCGACTACATTGTTTAATTTAAAGTATTTAAGTCTATTTGTATTATAATTGCACTGATTATTATAACTATACTCTTTTATTACAATATTCGCTATAAATTATGCTTAGACCAAGCATGCATACTAAAAATGCTTTAAAATTATAAAAAGAAAGAGATAAAAAGAGTGTCCATGGAGTTTCTTGCCGGATTCTTATCCATGGGATCAACTTTTTGGAACCGTGCAACTAGAGTCAATAACGTTTCATAAACGCTTGTGAAAGCTTATTTGTAATAAAAACATTTGATTTGATTTGATTTGAAAAGAAGAGACCAAGATAGTTAGCATGTTATTTAATTTAACAACAGTTACCAAAGAAATCATACGATATTGCAGTCTGGGCGAAGTTTGAAGCCCGACGCTGGCAACACTTGCTACCAAGTTGTGCATATCCCAACTAGTTCCACAGAACTCGCTTGTACTACTCAGAGCTACTTACAAGTTCTGATATATGTATGTCGTCTACGCTATCCGTTTTCCATACAACTTATATCCCTATTCACCCAGTTCGGAATATGAAGATAGTGCCTTATTTGCATGAAGCAGATTATAAATTGATATTAATATTAAACTTTAGATAAGCTTTGCATGCTGCGTTCCAGTCCCCTTAAAATATCGCTCCTTTATGCCCAGTAGGTACTTTGCAGAAAATACTGTTCATCGATATTTAACTAAAAGGATAAATGGAAACAGATCTGATTATACTGGAAGCCAACTGGAACATTATTGAGAGGCTACGGTGACAATCTACACTTCCATCATCAACCCATACTGCTACATTTTTGCTGGACACGGGTCTCCTCTCAGATTAAGAGAGGTGAGGCTATCGTCTACCACGCTAGCCAACTGCGGGGTTGGCAGACATCACAGGCCATCGAGGAAAAAAAAACAGGTATACAGGTTTCCTCACTATGTTTTCCTCCGCTTTGAGCGAGTGATGATACACAGATGATTACGAAAAGTTAGAGATGCGTGCTTTGGATTCCAACACCAGACTTATTACTAAGCAGTCCAATGGTCAAATCACTTGATTTTCACAACTGTTTCTTAATTGATTAATCTATACTTAATAGCGTATATTCAAAATAACTAAGTTTGTCATCAAGTCATGTTCAGAACAGTATTTTCGACGTAAAAACAACATTCTGAATCTGCATATTCCCGATATGCAATAGCAAACAATAACTATTTATTTGCACTGTTCCCGGCCGAATTCGATATTATAAGCAAACATTTTTGTCCAAACACTTGCCAATACCGCTGCTCGTAGTGCTATTTGTCATAGCTAGGATATGACATAACTAGTGTATTCAATTTCATTTCATCTGGTATTTTAGTAACATACATACCTACATCATACCAACACGCCTGTATTCCCTGTTGTTGTAGTCCCATGTTATAATGTGGCGAGCCTAATGCCACTAACCGGGCACAAATCCAGACTCCGAACTGCTACTGAGAGTTTCATAGAAAAACTCAATAACACTCTGCTCGACCTGGGAATCGAACCCAAGACCTCAAGCGTAGCAGTCTCCCTTGGGGACCACTAGACTAATAAGGCATAATCACAAATGCGACACATGCATGACTCCAATTGTCTTTACACCGATTCTTTCTATTAAAATTTACCACTGCGAAACCACTTGCGGATAACTTCAGACAAGCACAATTATTTCTGTACCTTGAGTGAAGAATTCTCAAGTATAAAGTAGTTAAACAAAATTCAATACTCAAAACGTTTATTTTACATGGAATAATCCACTTTGACGACTTTTTAAGGTCTTAATAAGTGTTTTATTCCAATAATTCTGTACCTTCAGTGAAAAGTGATATAATTGGAAAAACATGTTTCTGAGAAAATTTATGTTTAAGTTTAAAAAAACTTAACACCAAAATTAACTCGCTCAATTTGAACCTTAGAGGGGTACCAACTAGACCAAAATACCAATTTACTGATTAATGTTGTATATTGGTATGTTATAACTACGTATAGATATAGTGGTTGCGCCTACGAATAAATAATACTATTTATTCGTAGGGTTGCGCCCACAACCATCATTAGATGAATACATGTCAGTGCATAATCAACCACGAAGAGTTTCACTTGTTCCAGTCACACGTACTTAACAATTAATTTTACGGGAAAATATTAAAACTGATCCAGGTAAAGATATATCACTTTTTTGATTTCGAACAAACTGTATATTAGAATAGTGATGTACCTATATAAGAATGGCGGCAGTATGCGGTGTCGTGCCACGTGACCGCGAGCGCTGCGGATATGTGCTAATCTTTGCACAAATTCAGATAACGATGTCTGTTAGTCAAATGAATTGTGATCGACGTTTTTATACGTGCTGTTGTTAAAATCAATATTTACTTCACAGGTTTATGTATACTTATTTATCATGCATGGTGTTACTACTATAATAACGCTTCAAAATTGCTATACAAATATTCAGGCAATCTAATTTTTTATTGATGACCTAACTCAAATATTATCACTATGTAGATGACAACAGTAATTAGTCCCAATTATTAGTGCCCTTGAATCGATAACTAACGTATTAAACAACATTTTGTCCTTACGATTGCTTAATACTTAGTCAACCTCACAAATATAGGTAATCAGAATCTATGTCAACCTAACAAATATAATATACCTAATCAAAATATAGTAAAATTGATGTGCTAGTTACGCAATACTTAAAGAGGTTCCCAAATTATTACCACAGTGTAACATATTAGGACTTACGACTGCGTATTAAGTAATATTTATTTAGTCAGCTGGTTAGTGGTCGTGACGTGGTTGCATGTTTACACTCTGCGGCTCCGTGGCACAACCAACTATAATAGGCGTGTAGTAAAAGGTATTTGTATAGTTTTTTTAGGCATTGCGATTATTCAATTGTTTTTTAAGACTAATATGGTACCTAACTCAGATCAAATAAAAAGTTAAGATGGAACTTTGCGAACAAAGAAGTGAGGCCGGTTAAGACTACGCCTAGCCGTTTACAAACACAATTTTACTCTTAGAACAATAATATTACAGCCTTATCTTGTCAGTCGAGCTTTCGATAGCTTGATAGCTCAACTGAGAAGATAAGGCGTAGTTTCAGTATTGTTATATAGTGAAAAATTGTGTTTGTAAACGGCTAGGCGTATTTTTAACCGGCCTCACTTCTTTGTTCGCAAAGTTCCTTCTTAACTTTTTATTTGATCTTAGGTACCTAAAGGGTTAAAAGACAAAACTGCAGATAACTAGGTAGGTACATATTGTATAGGAAGATGAATAATCCACCACTATGGCATTCTATGGGATAACTCGGCAAACGAACAAGCGAGCCCCCTGATGGAAGTAGTCATCGCCGCCCATGGACATCTGCAATACTAAAGGAGTTGCAAATGCGTTGCCAAGCCAAGGAAAGGAAACAGGAAGGATACTGATACTCACCATACGGAACGCAACAGTATGCATACTGCTACTTGACTATATTCTGTAGGAGGGTAGTACAGTGGGTTATAGCTGTTACCTGACCCACTTAGACGCCACCGGCCCACCTAAGGTGGATCAGGTAACAGCTATAACCCACTGTACTTTCTCGGTCGTGCCGACCCATTCAAGCTGTAGACATGCCAGCGAGGCACTACTAGTAGTACCACGCTATTCCTTAATCATCGATCAAAATCATTAGGTTTCGATTTCAAAACGTTTTAACAACACATACGAGTGCCTACTATAATTGTTCAGTTGCTCACTGCTCACAATATTGCTTCCTCCCATTGTTCGGTTACGCATTTTCTATGTCTATTGATGGAGTTATTCTGGTCCTTTTGAACGAACAGAGCGTATTATATTTTATCCATTCATCAATGTAATTGTAGCTAAAGTTTGTTCAAAATAACTAGCAGTGGTAAATTTTAATAGAAAGAGAGTGTAAAGAAGAATCAGAGTCGAAGGTATAAGTATCTTTGTACTAATTTCAAATTGTATGTATAAAAATACTTAAATAAGCCTTTTTCCCTGTGCGGCAGTTCGGAACGGCTAACTTCAGACGATCGCAGTTATTTGCAACAAACTATATTTTTCAAATCTGTGGTATTTTTAAAACAATAAATATTATTCGGTCAACTTAAAGGCCGGATCAATAAAGTGAATAGGTCTGGATCAATATATGAAGTGGTGTTATGACACTTGAAAAGACCTAGATGAATGATTATAAAGTCTTCAGCCGATGAATGACATGCCATATTATACAATCATTTTCCATTTCATAAGAATTGGGCGAAAAATAAATGTATCCGATAAAACGTTTCGCTTTTCAGATAAATGCGTATTAAATAGTAGGCACGACCCAGCTATAAATCCAATCTCGTTTAAATCATTATACGACCGCGTTGTCTGTGTTCCGCATAATGTATCCGACCTTAAAAATACGTGTTCCGAATATGAATGGAAATGGAACATTCAATTATAGCAGATATTAATATATTGTCTGACTGCTATGTAGGACCCTCCACTTAGATTGAGTGAGATTCAGCTATTAGTGTACCACGCTTACCTAGTGCGGTCTGACAGATTTTACCTTTAAAAATTATATGAAGACCTCTTAAATTCCTTTCCCTCAACGTTCGAACACGAGATCATCCATTTCACATACACACATGAATTCCAATTCTGAGTAATGCGGGATAACTGACAAAGGAACCCTAATATATTCTGCAGAGAACATTTAAAAAATAGTTTTCTTTGCGTTCGCGAATAGCTCTTTACATTATTTATTTTCTTTTCTGATAATGTAGGACGTTCACTACGAGTTTGGTTGGTGTTTTAGCAAGTAGAACGGGGAACGTTTTAATTTTTAATATCAAAGCGAAAGCTATCTCGTTTATCATATTCGTTGGCTGATGCCGTTCAAAACTAGAATGAATCACCAGTGACGTCAAGCTAGCTTGTTAATTCGTGAGCAGCGCTGCGATATGTGATTTAATAAAATAGCAGTTTCGCATCGTTAACTGTATTAATTAGCAACAATTAGCATGTGATACAGATTCGCTGTTGATCGCGGTCTGAGAGTCAAGGTGCCGTCTAAAATTAGTGCTGTGTTGAAGACGGAAATAAAAGGTTGAATTAAACGCTTAAACAACAGCTCCATAATTAACAAATTTCCATTTTCGCCGTCTCATCTCATAATCTTTGAAGACTTCTAATAAACTCAGAAGGAAACATTAATAAATTTATATCGTAAACCACAATATTCTTCAAATTAAATACTTCAACGACCAACTGAGATGGCTGTAATTTAAGTGATGAAGTAGCTCTATTGAGTAATTTAGAATGTCTTTCGAGAAATCGCAATTATGCTAAAAGGAACTAAATTCCTTAGAAATATTTTGTTAGATAGATACTCTTCTTGAGGTGACTTTTTGTTAAGCTACAGAATAAAGAAAAGAAACTGCGGTCTTTGAGTAATAAAGATAATATATAAATGCTACTTTTGATGTGTTATTTTTCGCAGACAGCTGCCTAATGTAGTAATTGCAGAGCCGAGTCAGTGTTATACTGAATTTATCCAGCAAAGTGGGTTTATTTTTATTTCAATCACCTACTTCAAGGCGAGACGAAAATTACACTACAATTTCGACATCTATCATTGTTATTTGGGCGGGTGAACTGGCGACTCACTGGAACTTTCTTTATGAACGCTCTAGGAAAACATACAGAGTACTTCAAAGAACCGGGCACAAATCCAGACTCCGAACTGCTACTGAGAATTTCATAGAAAAATCCAATAACATTTTGTTTGACCTGGGAAACGAACCCAAAACGTAGCGTAGCAGAGACCACTAATGAGGCAGTGCACATCAGATAGCGAATAGCGATACTTTCGCTATCTGATGTGGTTTAATTTGTCGATGACGTGGCACCGTCCACTGACTCATTATTTTAAATACAGCCTACACTATTTTAAATTCATAATGTAAGGTAATAATTTATTTGTTATTCAAATGGCATAAGTTCCTAACTGTCAAGCTTTAAAAGCAATGACATAATAATTATTTCATAAATAGCTACTGCTTTATTCACATAGCGAATAGCGCAAGTCAGTTACTATCATTTCCCTTTGAAAACAATTGTAATTCAGCTCAGAATCCGTGTAATCCCCTCAAATGGTGTACAAATCCTCCCGGACAGCGACCACAACAGGCAGATTAATTGTGATACAGAAACTGACGTATTTGTATTTTATTGATGACTGGCTTACACTAGGTCGATTCTGAGGCCACGCGTGATGAAACATTGCTCGCCTCCAGAATTCCATGGTTCCCTGGTAGTAGTA
Source organism: Subacronicta megacephala (assembly GCA_958496365.1). NCBI lineage: Eukaryota > Metazoa > Arthropoda > Insecta > Lepidoptera > Noctuidae > Subacronicta > Subacronicta megacephala. The sequence continues at coordinate 230,248 of OY292524.1, forward strand.
CACGTAGTAATTTATCTTTTTTTTCTCGATTATGATCATATTGTTTATGATATTCGTAAAGAATAATTACGCTGCTCATTTTCATAGTTTTTGTAAGTAATAAGGATAAACGATTAAAAAAAAGTGTAGACTATTTATCAGATTTCTAGACTGTGCGTTGATAGATCAGTCAGTCAGGACAAAAAAAAATAGTGGACATAAAGAGTCACATTTCCCCAGTTATAAATGTACTTAATATGGAATAATAATTTACCAACGAATAACCACATAATTCAATACATTTCCTTATTGCAGTATTTGAAGTCCTATTTACACTAAAGAAAATATTATACGTGTATCAAAAGCATAATTCATAACACCAACGAAAGTAACGTCTGCCTGACAGCGCTTAATTAAATGAATCACTAGCACTAGTCCGAGATAACAATGGACAAATCCAATTCCCTTGGTAGGTAATTACTTATCTCGGGAGAGCAGAATATAATGACTGTTCATTCGTACCACATCATTACGAGAATAACAGTCTGTGATATTTATCTGTCATCGTGGAACTGTTATTGTATAGTGTACGGCACTATGGAAATGTCACATTGCGTACTTTTTTTACCGCGTTAGTGTATAATTATGACAGAAAAAATATAATGGGAATTTAATTTAAATTGAATTGCTAAAAAAATTACAAAATGTGTATAAATTACTTCAAGTTTGAAAGATACTAAATCATTAGCAACCAAAATAAAATTATTCTAGCAAGTAATTTATCCTTATTTAACCAGCTCCAATTCAATATGTTATTTTAGCGAAAGTAATCCTACAAAAACGCATCAATCATTGATTTTCCGTTGGTTTCCCCGCACACAACATAAAGGTTATATACGGAGGATGTGTCGGCTATAATATTTATCAGCGTTGTGCAGCAACGGTACAAGATAACCACGATATGCGGAAAACTATGATTGTGGTGAATATACTACATATATTGGCGATCCGTTGCAGAATGCAGTTTCCTGTACTACTTTAGCCGAACATGTATTCTTGACATTGTTTTTAATTGCCTAGGTAGGTGTAGGTGCCATTCTACAGGCTGGATTCCACGGCATTTTTTCCACGGCCCGAAGAAGTTCGCCAAAAATTTTATTTATATCACCAGTTATCATTAAAACCCAATTTAGTTATGACTGCCGATTATGTCCTATTATTATGAGTCACTGTTGCTGTGCGGCTATGGATCGGTTAGATCAAGCTGTGAACACTCGTTTGCTTACGTCATTGCGCATTAAACTAAACATAAATAGGTAGGTACGTGTTTTTCCTTTATTACAGACATAGTTTTTCCTTTATTTGTATGTTAATAAACATAGGGAGACCCATGAGACAGTATTCTACACACAGTAAGTTTTATCAAAGCAATCCCTAGCTGCGATCATCAACGCAATGGAATGATAACCAGTCTTATTGTAAGCCTATTTTTCTCAAAAACCATTATTTACCAGATAGGGTATGCTTTTCAAGCAATTCTGGTTTCGGGAAAATAAAAATCGTCAACGTAGGTACATGCCAAGACCCAAACACGGGTCATAGTCGTACTCATTCAGTTTACACAGAAAATTCTTGGAATTTCCGCTCAGTTCAGAGACTTTTCTCTACCTATCCGAGTGTAAATATTGTTTCTTTTATTGGAAACCGCAGATCCCACGCAAATTGGCCGACTCCGGAAAATTCAGTAAAATGAAGAAAGGGAAAACTTTTAAAAGCATACCGCTGTTAAAACTCGAAATCTTCAATAGAAAAGGACCACAAATAAATGTTTGTTTGGCATCTCCTGTAACGAGCGCGGCTGTAATTTACTATTTAAGAGTTTGCTCATTAAGTTTGTTCGGAGGCTGCTAAAATTTGCCCTGGTGGAAGAAAGGTGCTTTACGCGAAACTTTTCACAATAAGTAAAAGTTGGGAGGGAAATAGAAACGATCGTAACAAAGTTCTGCTACGGGCGCCGTCGTTTATTATAAGTTTGTTACCATTTTTACGCAGGCTACCGATCATTAAAATTACCTGAATAAGGCATTTAGACCTTGACATGGCCATGTTTTACTTTCATGATTTCAGGAAGTTTCGATTTCAATGAGTCTTTCAGTATGTATCAAAACCCCTTGTTATAGCATGGGTTTTGATAATATAAAAAAAACACTTGGAAAATACTATTTTACTCTGATATACCTTATTTAGACCTAAAAATGTTGTAGCAAGTTAGGCAGAGTACACGGCAAAGGGCACAGGTTTTACATTCATTACATTGTGCAGCCTTTATCTAATCTTCTTATCAGCTCAATATTATGGTCGCTATTCTGCCGCCTCCAAGTGCTCCACTGTTCAGTAATCTGACAAAAAATAATATTAAGCTTAGATGCTTTGTGATATTAAATTCACTACGGCACCGTGCCTCACGCACTCTAAGGTTGTTGCAGACACGCCAAGGCGTAAGCAGATTACTTACCTACATTCGTCGTTATAATGCCAATATAGAATTACCTACCTACCTAGTTAAATGGTCAAGGCTGCACACTGACGTAAGCGAATATCGGCATTCATGATCATTTTGCAGTACATAGACATTGGATTACGTTTACCCTACACGACTAAAAAATACACATAAAAAAGGTGACTTTGTCGAAAACACGCTCTTGGCTAAAGAAATGTCAACAAAGATTAGTCATCGACAATCTGTTGGTGCGGCGAGTCTGGCGAAACGTTGTGATTGTTTTGATATGCACGTCGCTGTCACCGTGGGTGTCGTCGGCATGCGGCGTGCGTACAATTTACACAACAGAGGCTACTCACTCACAGCCGCCGCTGCGCTCGTTCAGCTGAACTGTTATAAATGCTGGTGCAGCTGTTATAAATACGACAGCGGCACCGGCACTCGAGCGTAGTCTAGTCGCCCCTCTCCCCGAGTTCCGCGGAGGCCGCGCTGCTCGCGTGCCGCTCATGCCATTATCTGCGGGACCTTGGGCCGCACCGCGCGATAAAACCACTTACCTTTTTTATTTGGAAGTGGTCGGGACGCAGGGTCTCCTGGATCTCCTGCTCGGTGCCTCGCGGTGCTGCCTGCACCGAGCTGCGGAACCCGTCGAGCACCCCCTTGAACGTGAACTTCTTCATCGCGAATAACCGAGTAGCGGGTCCTTTGTCCGAAGGCCGCTCACACCGGCTGCGGCTACATCACAGCCGTCCGCCGCGGACAGCGAGCCGGTTTTGGCGGAAGGAAGGTTGGTCGCTCCCGCGCTACACTTGGTCGCTACTGCGCAGGGCTGCCCCGGGCCGCCGCCGACGCCGACACGCGCCCGCCACGCCGACGATCGACGAAAACTAGGCGAGGCACCGCCTCCGGAATGTACAGCAATGCGGCTTCACTGACGGATCGATAGCTGGGACAGCGGTGTACACACGCGCACTGGCGACACGCTGTCAGCGAGGCTGCCGCGGACTGGCCGGAAAGAGCGCGACACGACCGTTCGATGTGCTCGGCCACGTTCGGGAAAGAGATGAACACATATTGCGCATGAAGGCGCGTCTTGCGGAAGAAAAATTTCACAGCTGATAGGCAAATAGTTATGCATGCCGCCGCAGGGTGGCGCGCTTGCGATAAACATCGGATGACATTTCCCAACTGTCAAAATGTCAAGCGTCATTTGTCAAACCGGCTTGACCAGCACAGCACGGCGAGCACGGTCTGTCAGTCAACATAGTTTGGATTTCTAAACATAAAACTTGATAATATCAGTGATTTTCGTGTTATAAATTACTTAAAATGTCATATAAAGTGGTAGCGAGGAACTTTCGGACGCTGAGTTACGTGGGAAGTTATAAAAAGATTAGAGACAGACCATACAGGTGAATTGTTTACCATTATCAATATGTATTTTTACGTACATTATTATTCTTCGACAAAAAAATACTTGTTCAAAACTGTTTTATCTTGTTGCAAACCCAAAACATTGTGATATATATAGTATTATGATGAATTACTGTATGTAGTTATGAAGTAAGTAAGTTAAACATCCTTCATAAACAGTGGGAGATTGGCGTACGTGATCAAATTGATAGTTGAGTCATAAATATTGTAAATAATGATTATAGAGAGGAACGTATGTTTAGCGGAAGGAAGTATATAATGTATACATATAAAAATACTCTCTTAATAGATCGTATGGATGGAAACAAGTAAGCGATCTCAAAATTATGCAAATTATGGTTATAAGTTCAAATTACCCTTATCTATCAAATTCATTAACTATAAAGTTCTCCTTCATTCATCCCTGTGGTTAGTTAAATAATGGAAAGTTATGGAAACCTAAATACATTTACACAAATATGTATTTTTTTCTAATCTTATGAGATAACCAAACTAGGTCACAATACCAATTGATATTTCTCTAAAACTAATACACTTAAACAGAACAAAACATCTTCTCTAACAAATAACTGGCTCATTAGTTTAGTGATCCCAAGCGTGACTGCTATGCTACTAGGTCCTGGGTTTAATTCCCAATTCGAAATTCATTAGCTCAGATTTTAAACTCGTGCCTGGTTAATGGCGTACCTATTGCCCTATTACATGGGATCTAGGAACACACTGGTGAACTTCGGGTGTACATCATGTATAACTCTACTTAACCCCCTACCGGAATACCGATGTGATGAGAATGATAAGACGTGTATGTATGTATGATTTGGTGAATTAACTAATTTATTACTTACTCCAATAATTTATAAACAAAGTTTGTCATTATTAATTTATACAAATAAGTTTTTCATTTTATCTAAACCGTTATTGTATTTCCAATAATGCAATAAAGAAACGCCTGCCTTATCAGAATATCAAATGATCTTATCAAAAGGTATGTTTTCCCACATATGGTTCCTCCTTCAGCTTTTTGTTATCTTATCATCCCATCATTGTCTTATACATACAAGATTTCTATCAATTATCGTCCTTTGAGTCTGAACCAGGTGTGGAGTTGTTTGCTTTGGACTTATGATTAATGTTATTGACTTTACTGAAGCAAAATCAGGGCAAATAACTAGAATTTGCATTGTGTCAGCAATATGGCGCTTGATGGGTTAACAGTCACAAAATATTCAAGAATATTTCAGACCAGTTTTATGAGGTTAACTCTCCCTGATGTATAGCGCCTGGGCCTTTGAACCTGCTCCATTCAAGTATAACATAACATACCATCACGCCTGTATTCCCCGAAGGGTTAGGCAGAGGTGTACTTAATGTACACCCACAGTTCGCCGGTATGTTTGGGTCCCATGTAATAGGGGGCGAGCCTATTGCCATTCACCGGGCACAAATCCAGACTCCGAGCTGCTACTGAGAATTTCATAGAAAAACTCAATAACACTTTGCTCGACCTGGGGATCGAACCCAAGACCTCTAGACCAACGTCATTCAACTATAAGTTGGATGTTTTTAACCACAGAAAATAGAAAGAGGTTTTTATGTTCTGTGTTTTAAACCTATAGTGCTGCTCATTCACCCCAGTTTTAAACAACAACTATTAATATTTTTTTTCATTTCTTTAGGCATATCCATAATTTATACCAATCCATAACCCAATATGCACATTTCAGATTATACTGTGCAGCAATACTAGGCACTGGCTATGTAGCATACAGCCAACTAAAAAAAAATAAAGCAGAAATGAAAGAAATAATACAACTAAGAAATTACATGGCTGAACCAATCACACCAGTGGGTACCCTGGAGAAAAACATGGATGATATGAAGACACAAATGGAACTACTTATTATGAGGATACAGGCAGAGTTCTGTAGGGCCCTAGAGAAAGAGGAGGATGAGGTAAGAAATATTAACAATATAATATAACACTGCAGAGGGCGACCACAAAAACTTAATAAATAGAATTTAGAATGGCATCTTACTAAATTCTATTTATATTTGGAATTCAAACATTTTTATTAGATTGTAGGTAAATAATTGAGAGTTCAGGTTTCAAATGGTAATCTAAAAAAATACCAAAATGTTAAATATGTTGCCTTTGAAAATCACAGTACTATCACAAGATAACATAGACATTAATTATTTTCTTGTAGGCTTGGGAGGATGAAAAAACTGCTGATGAATATGATTTTGAAAACGATGTTTTCTTAATGTCGCCGGTACGAAACTAGCATTATTATTTAAAATTAATTTAGTATAACATTAACAGAATGTATCTTTTATACCTATTAAGTAGGTATGACTAACACTTAAGTACATCTATGGTAATGACTATGCTAGAACAAAGTTCACAGGTTTTTTTTTTTATATTGTCCTTGCACATTCATCCAGGAATATTCAATACCAATAATTTTGTACATAAAAGCTAAAGTAAAACTAAGGTTTATCAGTATGTACCTGGAAGAATAGACCACATTTGTTTTTCTTATAAGAAATGTAAAGGACTACGAAAGATAAGACGAGCAGCAACTATTTGTTTATGTTAATATATTACCTATTCGCGATAGTCATGATTTATTAAATTAAAGCCTCCGCGTAGGCGAATCAAACGTTTACCATAGCAGGTTAGAATCTGAGGGCTTAGACAAGTGGCATGAACGCTAATCCAATAGAATAGAATAGAATTCTCAATGTATGGGAGAGACACTAGCTTACGACATTAATTGACATGTCATGACGTAAGCTAGTGTCACTCCCATACATTGAGAATTCTATTCTATTCTATTGGATTAGTGTTCATGCCACTTGTCTAGGGGCCCTGGTCTGAATTAAAGTACCCAAATAATATAAAACACATCTTTGATAACCCACATCCAACAGTGGCTATTTACATAACCTTTGGTGAACCAATCAAATTCAGCTGCAAAAATCTTTATGAACCAGGAGGCGAAATTCAAGGTGGATAGATGGCTTCGACACGAAGGTGGAGGTGGCATCTCTTGCGTGCTGCAGGATGGCCGGGTTTTCGAGAAGGCAGGAGTCAATGTTTCCGTGGTCTCTGGCACTCTCCCTCCCGCTGCAGTTCAACAGATGAGAAGCAGGTAAGTCGCTAATGTCAACGTGGTGAAATAACTTTTAGCGAAGGATAAATGGTCCCAACCATCGATACACGTTGAAATTCGATTCGGTTAGTCGATACTAGCACTATAAATACTTGCATTCTTGCATTTCCCCTGGCAGGTTCCCTATGAAATTGAAAACACTAAAAAAAATCGCTTTTTTCAACCAAAAATTGCAATAATTTCTTCAGTGTTGCTTATCTTTTACTCTTTACGTCTAATGTTTACGGTAAATTTTCTAGTTCGCAGCACCAGTTTGAGATAATAATCTATAGATAAATGTGTTCCCTCAATAATCCCGTGATATAAGGACACTGCATAAGATACCTCAGATATAGTATCGATATCGATACTCTTCCGAAAGCGAACACTGAGCCAGTTTATTGATATTTTGTTTTAATGCTGGTTGGTGTAATTAAGCTACTTGTTGAATAGTTTGGTTCTTATGAAGAAAGAGCTCGCAGCAACGTCGTTTGTAAATTGAAACACGTTTGTAATGCTCATAACGAAACCTATTAAGTTAAGTGAGTAATATACCGACACTGTTTTCACGTACGTCAGGTACGTGGTAGGCAACGTTTTAGAATCGTTTTAACTTCAGTACGCGCTACATAATTAGGGTTGTGAATATATCTATTCACAATTTATCTGCTGCTACCATCGACGACACAATCACGCTTGTAATTAAATGACATACTTGTAACATTGTGCTTCACAAAGAAAAAAATAGTAATATGTGGAGATTTCAATATAAACACTTTAAAAAAGAGCAAAGAGTTTAACATGCTTAACCAAACAATCATTGGCTATAATCTTAAATTAGCCATTAATGAGCCAACGCGCCTTGCAAGTGGCTCTTGTTTAGATAATTTTATTCATAATATTAGGGGAAGTAAATACAAAATTTTTGAATTTGCTCTGTCTGATCACTCAAGTCAAATGTTAACTTGCAAAGTCAAAGAAACTTGTCCTCTCTCACATTGGTTCATAAAAAGGAGAGATTTCAGTAAAGAAAACATGAAAAAATTCAATCAGTGCTTGAATTCACTTACATTCAACGAAGTTTACAATACGACTGACCCAAATAACGCATTTGACTGTTTTCACGAATTGTTTATCTTATTTTATAATCTATGTTTTCCACTTATATTAATAAAAAGAGCACCTCGGAAGAAGCCTTCCTGGATATCAAAAGGTATTAGAATATGTGCAAAACAAAAAAGAAATTTACTCTGGCAATATAGGAAAGATCCGAGTATACATAACAGAAACTTGTTCAAATGTTACACAAAACGCTTAAACAAAATAGTAAAGTTAACACAAAGGGCACAGAATGACTATAAAATCAAAACAGCTTCAAACAAATCTAAAGTTACTTGGTCAATCATCAACTATAATACCAGGAATGTGATTAATGAGGAAATCAGGCATATCAATAATAATGGGGTGATCACTGATGACCCCAAAGATATCGTAGAGTTATTTAACAATTATTTTATAAGTGGAAACAGCAGTAATTTAAGAACAAGTACCTTAAACTGTAAAGTACCGAATAATTGTGACTCATTATTTATGAACCCCGTGACTCCTTTCGAAATTAATAATATAATTAACTCATTAAAGAACACAAATAGCACAGGTTATGATGACGTTAGCACAAAGGTATTAAAAAGTGTATCAAGCGTTATCTCACCCGTTTTATCCTACATAGTAAATTTAAGTATATTCTCTGGTATATTTCCAAATAAATTAAAAAAAACGGTAATTAAACCTGTATTTAAGAAAAATGATAAGAGTGATGTTGCAAATTACAGACCCATAGCGCTGATACCGGTATTTCCTAAAATTTTTGAGAAGGTTATAGGACAAAACCTTAATGATTATTTTGAAAAACAAAAAATCTTCACAGAGAAACAAGTCGGATTTCGAAAGAATAAAAGTATTAATTTAGCTGTTTTAAATTTTTTACGTACTGTTATGTCAAGCCTGAATAATAAGCACTTAGTATCTGCTCTGTATATGGATCTAACTAAAGCTTTTGATTACGTTAATCACAATATCCTCTTAAATAAATTAGAAGCGTACGGAGTTCGAGGAAACGTCCTCAATCTCCTAAAAACATACCTAATAAATCGACAACAATGTACACAAATTACTCGCATATGCCCAAAAACGTATAGACAAATAGTACACTCATCGTCATATCGTGAAGTAACTCAAGGAGTCCCGCAGGGAAGTATTCTTGGTCCTTTACTATTTATTGTTTATATAAACGATTTACCAAATTATATAAACCAAGATATGGTACTATTTGCAGACGATAGCACAGTGATGTTTACAAGCACAAACAAAAATCAAATGATAAGTGACATAAATCAAACATTGGACATACTAATTGAATGGTTATCAAATAATGATTTATTAATTAATCTCAATAAAACAAATTTAATGACATTTAGAAATAGAAAAAATAATTTAGTAAACCTTAATATATGCTACAACGGACAACAAATTGATACAGTCGAAAATGCAAAATTTTTGGGACTCAGTCTCGATTCAAATTTAAATTGGAAACCCCAAGTGGAAGATATTTGTACTAAACTCAACCAATTTTCTTATGCACTATATAGACTTGGAACAGTTGTGAATCAATCTGCTGTCATCACTGCGTACCATGGTTGTGTGGAATCAGTGTTAAGATATGGTGTCATCTTTTGGGGTAACTCTGTAGACAGTTATATGATATTTAGAGCCCAAAAGAGATGTATAAGGGCCATTGTGAAGTTAAAGCAGACGGATAGTTGTAAACCATTTTTTATTAGTCTAAAACTGTTAACGCTTCCATGCCTTTATATATATGAGGTAGCCGTCTTTGTTACTACACATATTTCTTTATTTGAGCGCATGCAGAGTAAACGTAATAATCACAAAATATGTTTTCCATCAAATAAAACAGCTCAATTTAGCAATAGCATATTTTGTATGGCCCCTCGAATTTATAACCACTTACCACCATTCATATTGAGATGCTCCAATCTAGATAAGTTTAAAACGCTATTAAAGCAATTTCTTGTTAATAAGGCATACTATAATGTGAAAGAATATCTCGAAGACAAAAATGAAAATATGAAATTCAATAATTAGCTGATTAATGACATTAATAAATTGATTTGACTTATACAATATTAAGTATCTAGATTGACATATATCTACTTTATTTTAATTTATTTTTTGATTTTGTATTATGTAACTCCAATTATAACGAGAGTATGTTAAAATAATTTTAATATTAGTAATACAACATGATGAGTATTGCATGCCAAATGGCGGAATATAGCTGCACTAAATGTTTGTTCTTTAATTGATAAAACTATGTAAATACCAACTGTATCGACCTATATTCGCAAAAAACTATTTGAATTGAATTGAATTGTATTTCCCAAAGGGTTAGGCAGAGTGGAATTGCTATACACCCACAGTTATTTATTTATTATGATACATATTTATATTGCCTTTAACTGGGCACAAATCCAAACTCCGAATTGCTACTGAAAATCTCATGAAAATCATTATAATAGCACTATTCGACCTGGGAATCAAATCCAGAATTTTAAGCGTATTACCACTAGACTTAAAAAAGTCCCTAATCACCACCTTGCAGCATTGATGTGGCCTTTTTACCGTCACCGAGAAAATTAACACAAGTTTCAATTGTGCGTTTTCCAGATTTCCGCTCGCAGCTTAGCCCGCGTGGAGTATTCGTTTCTTGTCATTTTACGAGATAGTATATAGCTTATATCACTCAGGAATAATGTAGCTTTATATTGGTGAAAGAATTTTTCAAATCGTTCTAGTACTTTCGAGTCTATTCAATGCAAACAAACTAACAAACAATGAAATCTTTCCTCTCTATAATATTATTATTATTAGTTTAGAACAGGTTTAAATTCATAGGACAAAAGTTTAAGGGCAGTTATTTCCCTTCGGACTCACGTCAGTTACCTGTAGGAAGTAGTTCCATGTCGAGAATGTGGAAAATGGTATCCAAAGCGGCAACGATACATAAAGAAACCAGTGACAGACATGAAAAGCGCAAATGACATCTGGACAAACATTGCGTAGCCGCAGTGGACCGTTCCTAATCGCAGAATCGAGCCGACATAATGTCATATTAATCGTGTTTGCGTTACATTCCCTGCAATCAATCTATTTGCCATTTAATGCCGGTATCAAATGCTCATAGTCGTTATTAAATCTTACCCGACTCGGGTTAGGAGAAGGAATGGAATGAATAATATTAGAATAGAATATTCTTTATTGCACTCCAAAAACGTATGCCAGGAACAATTTAATAAGGGCAACAAATTATTATTTACAAGGGCAGTCTTATCGCTGACAGCGATCTTACAGACAACCTTTGGATGGACTTGTGAGAAAAGGAAACGTTATACCTAGGTAGTGTGGCGTACTTATAAAGAGACTTTTCTACTTACGATTTTTAAACATACAGAAATAGCAAAAAAACTATAATTATTCGATATATAGTTGCTTTGAATCTAACTTTTCATGTAGAATCGTGTCTGAGGTAGGCTAAGCCAGACTAATGCAAGTAAAATCAAACGAATGCTGTTCTCGTCTTAAGTAAGTCCCTCATCATAAGTAAAGATTATGGGATTCCTTGTATAAGAAATCCGGTGTCGTTCCTGAGCAAGACTTTAGCGCGTTTCGAAAACGCAGTACCTACGTGACCCTTTCGTGCTGCCCAAGCTTGCACTACGTAGGGTACGTACGCATACATAGGTACGTACTTGCATAAATATACCACGTACGGTAACCTACTTAAATGCATATTGTGTTAATAAAACGAGCCTTATTCATTCAATTTTAATATTTCTTATCTGTATTATTTGAATACTCTCATTTTTTTTCTTCACACTATGTTATCAGAATAACGAAGGTACTACACAAGATTTACTATATGCTATCAATTAATTACTCACTAAAATTTTCGATTTTTCGTAATTTCACTGGCTACATTACCCTTCCATCGGAAAACAATAATGCTAACACATTATTGCGTAACGACAGAAAATTTAACTATCCGGTGGTACATATAGACATACCTACCAGACGAACTCAGTAGCTGAGTTCTGCCACCTCAAACTAAGTAGCTACAGTACAATTAAGTACGTTTAATTAACCATTAGGAACTGGAAAGTTATAGCTTTGGAATGTAAATTCCCATACAGTTTTCATAGTTCTCGTAAAGCATCAATGCAAACAGAATTGCACTGATCTTACGGTTGTGGGCAACATTTTATGACGTTCATCTTGAACGTACCTGATAAGTTGTTCACATAAAGGTATGACCTAAGCTTAAATTTGTATTGCATCAGGGGTAAGAACCTCCAGAACGCCGAGCTCCCATTCTTCGCGGCGGGGGTGAGCGCGGTGATCCACCCGCGCAACCCTATGGTGCCCACCATTCACTTCAACTACAGATACTTTGAAGTCAGGGATAAAGATGGTGAGCTAAGAATTTTTGTATATAGAATATAAGTGCGCGGTTTGTGTAGTAAAGTTGCTATTGCTGCGGTGAGGGGCCTTGTTACTAATACCACGTATTAATACGATTATTTTTAGGTTGTGAGAAGGGGGTGCCACTATTTAACTTGTAGAGCATCATCCCTCTCTCACAATCTAAAAATGATCGCATTAATACGGCCCCAGTCTCTAGAAGGACCTGGCCGCTTTTGCGTTATCCCAGCCTAATCAATTGATCCCTGTTCTTATAGAAACACTTGGGTATGACATTCCGCAGTCGTTACTGGTAGTAAGAAACTAGAACAATGGAGTAAGTTAGCACAGGGTGGTCAAATGACTTATGAATTAAAACTTTTTTCTAGGTGTTTAATGATCCATATACGAGAGGAAACACCGGGGTTGCTATGACCCGTCAATGCATACAGTTTCCTCATGAGGACATAACAATAGATTTTGCATTGTGTCTACAATATGCCGCTTGACGGGTTAAAGTCAGTAAGAGTCTGACGGACCCCTCCACCCTCCCCGGGCGGGGGACATCCATGAAGATTTACACCCTAGTAAACAAAAAAAAAGGGTGGTCAAATGACTTATGAATTAAACCTTATTTCTAGGTGTTCAATGGTGGTTCGGCGGTGGCACTGATCTGACTCCTTATTACTTGAATGAGAAGGATGCCGTTCACTTCCATCTATCTTTGAAAAACGCTTGTGACGCCCATGACGCCACCTATTATGATAAGTGAGTAGTATGACAACTATTTTCAACTACATATCTAACAGCGTTGGCATGCCAAATAACTGGGGTGGTAAAAGCCATAGAAGGGGCAATAGTTTTATTATTTTTGACGAGAAAATAAGTTTCGTGAGCAGAATAAAAATCCGTAATAATTATATTTTCTTCGTACGTCGTTTAGAGTACGATCAAAGAGTGCAAACAAGAAGTACTATGACTAGATTAAAAAAGAGTAAATATTCCGTGTTTACACTACAGTTAACTTTATGGTAGAAAAAAAAGTAATTACCAGCAACACTGATAAATAAATCATTGCCCATTTTATTTTTCACCATACATTGCTCGGCGCGTAGAACAATAGAACGGAAAGAAATTGACGACGTAAACCATGAGAGGTGATTCTAATATTCTTTGTCGAGCATTTTATCAATCTTGTCTGAGATTTGGCAGCGAATTTTGACTATAACAGCGATTGCAACATCTCGATGATATTGACGGTACTTTGCTTACCAGGTTCAAGAAATGGTGCGACGACTATTTTTACATTCCCCACCGTGGCGAGCGACGAGGCATTGGTGGCATCTTCTTTGATGACATTGACTCGCCGGATCAGAAGTCAGCCTTCAACTTTGTCACGTCATGCGCCGAAGCTGTTATTCCCAGTTATTTGCCTATTGGTAAGTTAATTTTGTAGTCAATGTTAAAAGGTTATATATCCGATAAACTAAAGAGGTTGCATTCTTTACTTCCATCTGAAAAAATGTATGAACGATTTTCATGTAGTTAGTAACGTGTTGCGCGATGCGATGAGGGTTAAGCATACAACTGATCGTAGCTAAAAAAATAACTTTCCTGTTTCTCAACCCTTCTTATCCTGTTTCCAGTTCAAAAACACAAAGACGACGCCTACGGCTACCACGAGAGACAGTGGCAGCTGCTGCGGAGAGGTCGCTACGTGGAGTTCAACCTCATGTACGATCGCGGTACCAAATTCGGCCTCCACACGCCACAGGCGCGCTATGAGTCCATTCTCATGTCACTGCCTCTCAACGCTGTAAGTAGCACATGCAATTAACTGAATTCGTCAGGCCCTGGCGTAGCTAGATGATTACTATACTGTCTTACGTTGTAGCGTAAAATTTACGAAATATGTATTTATCAGTTTTAATGGTGTACTTTGAGATACAATATTATAAATAACGTTACTGAATCTTCCTTACTTACCTACATATTTCTTATATTGTTACAGAAATGGGAGTACATGCATAAACCAGAGCAGAATTCGCTTGAAGAAAAACTAATGCAAGTATTGAAGGAGCCCGTAGACTGGCTCAAACTAAACAATGAGCAGCGGGCCGCAGCTTGATGGAATAATTATATTGGTTGTGGGTTAAAGAAGCACAGTGTAAAAAAACGCAATGTAATATAGTGTTTTATAAAAATTATGTTAAATTATACTTTTTTAATGTTTATACGTAGCCTTTAATTGAATATTAAAACGGATCATCCCGCCTAGTTCGGCAATTTTTTTCTTGTTTTTCGCTAATTGTAAATTAAAAATTGTAATGGCGACATCAACTGTGACTATGTGAACATCATCAGATGTATTCACATCATATTGCTAAAACTTTTGCTTAAAATCGTTTTACTAGGAGATAGTTGTGTACATTGACAAGATTGGGTAGAAATTGCGGCATTTATAAATTGAGGAGTCTACCTCAATTTATAAATGCTGCAATTCGTACTGCCATGAATGTAGCATTGTGGAAAAGGCGTACACTTAGTAAAACATATTATTTCGCGTATATTATGTATGTTTTAACTGCGTGTCTGAAGTTAGCCTTTCTGAAATGCCACACAGGTAAATGTAGTTTTGTTGCGGTAGGGCCACGCTGTTCGCAGCATGAATGGGCCGGCTTGACCGGGGAAGTACCACACTCTCGCAGAAGACCGACGTTCGAGTAGTAGCGTTTCGCTACTGCGCTTCGTTCGGTGAGCGAGAGGGCTGGAGCCCAATTCCTCCCCAATCCTTCTCCTTTTCTCCTTACCCTCCCTTTCCCTAAATAGGCTCGGCAACGCATCTGCAACTCCTTTGGTTTTGCAGATTTCCATGGGTGGCGATGACTACTTACCATCAGGTAGCTTGCCTGCTCGTTTGCCGAGTAATCCCATAATAAAAAAAAAATCATAGAACTAAATAACGTAAATAATCACAAATCCGAAACATTTACGGCCTAGTATAGTATAGTAAAAAGGTTCTCGAGTGGAGACCACGCTCCGGAAAACGCAGTGAGGGAAGACCTCCAACAAAATGGACGGACGACCTGGTAAAGGTCGCTGGGAGTCGTTGGATGCAGGCAGCATATAACCGGTCGTTGTGGAAGTCTATGGGGGAGGCCTTCGTTCCGCAGTGGACTTCATTTGACTGATACGATGATAGTATAGTTTTTTAAATAAAATTTACTGAAAAATCACTTGGTAGTTTATGGAGATCTCTCAGGGTGTCTATGTTGTGCTTAGGTTTTGGTTGTTCAAAAATATGTGCTCTAATCATGTAAAAAAAAATTTACGAATCTGCCAAACAAACCAGTAGAAATAGTTACCTATTAAATTGGTGTGACATACTTACAGGCAGACAAACGTTAAGATTTGAGCTGACAAAGTTCAGATAATCGACAGGATCTAATACAAACGAATGCATTGGTTGCCTTTTGATTAGCAACACAGTTTTTGAAAAGAAATCTGTGGCTGGGCTTATTGGAATATTTTATTTTTTTCTGCTAAATTTGTGTAGTGAAATCTGATATTACGTGGCAACACCTTAATATTACTGTCAAAGTGTCAACTAATTGTCACTTTCTCAATAGCATCAATGTTGTGAACGTGAATTTCTTATTTTTATAATACTTATGTGTTTACTCGACAAGTTTTATTGCTTTTCACCGATACAACTACGTCATCGCCACCGTAACATAAATTCGTTCTAGTGACCGGTATTACGTCGCAAATTCAACACGAAATGTCATAAATATGTGGCGCGCGTAACGGATGCATCGTTTCCTACATTCCTTCGCCATAAACGAAACGTAACGTTTGTTTCCTATGTGATGTTATTGCAAAGTGGTGACGGGTAGCTCAGGAAGATGCCTTTCAAGCTGAAGTTGAAGAAGACGCGGCAATACAATGTTGCTTCCAAGAGTTTGTTTGTGATAAGCGTGGAGTTGCTGGATGGCGGGGTGGCGGACTGCACGTTGTCGATAGACAGCACGGGACAGGAATGCCTAGACAACGTGTGCCAGCGGCAAGCTGTCATGCAGCCGGAGCTGTTCGGACTGCGCTACGTGAACCGCAGCCAGCAGCCGCGCTGGGTGCAGCTCGAGCGCCCGCTCAAGAGACAGCTCGAGAAGTACGCATCCTCGCACCAGCTATACCTCCGCGTCATGTACTATGTGATATCCGGAACCAGTCTGATCACTGATGAGGTCACAAGATACCACTATTTCTTGCAACTGAAGAATGATTTGATAGAAGGCAGGATTATATGTGATTGCCAGCAAGCAGTGGTGCTTGCATCATACAGCAGGCAGGCGGAGTATGGCAACCATGACCGGGAGAGACACACAGTTGAATACCTCAAGAACTTGCTAACTTTTCCTAAACAAATGTTGGATGGTGGCCAGATCATTGATGGAAGTACTTTGGCGGAGACAGGTCGCCTGGAGTGGCTTACAGAAGCAGTTATTCAGCATCATATGGCACTGCACAATATGTCACAGGTAAGAATACTTAATTACCTATTGTATTAACCATAGTTTTACTAACCAACCAATCTGCATTTAGTAAGCAAGTATTTTATGAACCTGTAACCTAAAACTGAAACATGTGTCTCTAAAAATAACTACAGTTCAGTCAATCTTATTTATAAACATGATTCTCATTGGAATACACAAAGTTTGACCTTTGTAAAATTTACAAGATATGCTTTAAACTAAATCTATGTCAAGTAATATCCATTTTTTCAGGGTAGGATTATGGAGTGACCCCTTTTTGTTTTCAATCATGAAAGCTAAGCTTAGAACCCAGTTTTTTGTAAGCTCCCCCTTAAACCAATGAGTCAGTAAAACATCACCCAATCTGTTCATTTAATTTAATTTAAACACATTGTTCAATGTATATTTTTTCATTGAAATACAAGTGTTCCCACACTTGTACTCTCACTGTTTTCATAATAATTTCTATGAAAACAGTGAGAGTTGTGGATTGATTGTCTGTAACTGCCACAATTTATACTACAGATTTTATTAATAATTAAATAAGCATATTGAATGTACTCCTTCAAGTTTACACACACAATGTAAAATTAATAATTTACACAACACCACAATGTTGGATATTTCTGTCATTAACCTGACAAGCGGTACAGTTCCTCTTTTAAGCACATAACAATAGATTTTGCATTGTGTCTACAATATGCCGCTTGACAGGTTAATAAATAGTTCATAAAGTAAAGATAATACTAGTTTTCTATTTGCATTAGAACATCACACCACACGGCACACCACAGCTTTTGATCAATTATATGTAATATTGGTAAATTATTTTTATAATACAATTAATTTCCGAAAGATGGAAATTATTATAGTATAATATCTATTCTTTATAATATTTCCTGCATTCAAACGTGTGCACTTTGGCATAATGCATTAGTATTGTTTCTGTCATAACAATAATAAATAATACTTATTATTCTGAAGTAACAATGTAGTTATAAAACAATGTAAATATTAAATGATACTAGCTTTTGCGAGTGGCTTTGCTCCAATGGAAGAATAGGTAATATTTATTTAGAAGACAGAAAATTATCCCTTCCTCTTACTGGAACATGATAAAGATGTAGGTACCCCCAGTGTTTAAGTTGGAGAATATGCATTCAAATACTGAATACAAAATTAAAATCTATTATGTAAGTTTTCATGCCAAATCCTAATAAACAGAAAGTTGATTTTTAATTTTCAGTGTTGTTTTTATACTCTTTCCCCTTTTTGTTTATATCTTCTATGGTACAGATACAGATCCTCTAAAATTTTAATTTTGTGACAGATTTTGTTAGACTAAGTGGTATATTTTTGTAGTAAATTAAAAATCTAATACAGTATAACACATACAACTAAATAAAAATATTGCACTATCTATATTTAGTGCTTAATCAGATCAAAATATCATTCCCACAATTTCATAAGTGATTTAAATTACTCTGGCACTAATGAAACAACATGAACAAAATTCTGCAGATAAAAATCTTAATGTAAACAATGCAAAGTCGTTTTGTAATCTATTCTTAAAGAATAAAATTATAATGCAATTAAGATAATTTGTAAAACTGTCATGTGCATAATGTACTGTAAGCATACATTATTTATAACTGTATAACTGCTAATATAATCAACTGTTTAGCTTTTAGACTGTGTGGAATGTTATAAAACGTTATGTATGTTAATTTAACATTTATTTGAAGAAAATTCTATTAGAAATCAGAGTAAAAAAATACTTTTTCGACAAAACAACTTTGTCAATTGATAATAATATTGGCAAAATAATGTACTTCAAAGAAACTGCTTACTTACTTATCCTTTAAAAATACATAGCATAATTATTCAAAGGGATGCATGCAGCTAATCTTATAAGTACATAGCTTCTATCGTTTTGGGGTCCCATGAACAGGCGATAAACACAAATTGCTTTTCGTATACACTTTAGGGTCTAGCCAGTCATAATCAGGATGCAAACACGAATGGCTTTCCCCCTTGATACAATACTGGCAAATTGCGCCCACGCAATTGTAACATTATATCTCTTGTCTCGTAGGATTTACTTAAGGGCTTGCAGTATGCACTACGTAATAAAGCTGAACTACATATATAACAATACTAAAATCCTTACAAAATCTATTATACTACAACAAATTAATATTAGTATACAGAATAGTTTTACAGTTAAATATTAGTGTAAATATACAGAAAAAAAAGGCTGTTAAAGGTTGCGCCCCCAATAGGCTTCTACGAGTAGAATACGACGCAAGGTTAGGGTTCCAGCGAATGCCGGACTACAGCCTATTATGAATGTGATTAGCAAGGGCGTGATTGGCAAGGGAAGGAATGTGTGGTCATTAGTTAGTTAAGAGTCCAGCGGCATACACTGCTGCCTCCCCAGTATTTATATTTTTAAAAATTAACCTTTTGAACGCCAGAGTATACTATAAACGTATCGCCGTACCCCTGACGCCAGGCCACTTTTTCTGTCAAATAACACAAGGTAGTGAAAACACACTAAAGTAATGATTAAATTGTTTATTTCATAAAATGGGCGACGTATATTTTGTCATATATTTGTGACGTTGGCGTTCAGGGTAAGATTTCGTTTGTCACATATATGTGACAATGGCGTTCAAAAGGTTAAGGGCGTCGAGTGTGTAGGTGGTGTAGGGCCGAAAATAAGAATTATGGATACGTTTAGAGCTAAGAAAAGTGCTAGAAAATAGCTAGAAGAGCTAAGCTTTGCAATTACTTCTACAACCTATCTACTAAAATGCTGAATGCAAATTGATATGTTACATAAATGAGTTTAAACGTTTTTTACCTGACTCGCAAATTATGAAATATAGAAACTGAAAGAAAGAAAAATGCGTTTAGTACAGTCGTTATCTATGTGTAATCATTATGTATATTTGATAAGACATGTTCGCCGACGCTTCAAGAACACGCCTTTAATATATTACACCATGTGTCATTACCACGATAGCGATCTTAAAACATATCCACTAATTGTTTATAAATGGCGGCAAAACTTGGTGTTCTTTAAACAAGCCAGCAATATGAACTGTAGTAGGTGATCATTTTTAAACATGGGTTTTGTAGTCATAACTTGAATTGGAAAATAATTATCGTAATGTAAGTGGTCCCAATTAAGGCACGCCAACTTCTTCTGTGAGAGAGGGATTGGTTATTAATTGGTCAACAAGTTGTGGAATCCCATGATCACACGATCATGGGATTCCACATCTTGTTGTTACTAAGTTCCTTGCGATTGAATCAGTGATGGTGAGGAAAGTGTACGTTTATGCTAAATTCGAATCTTCGGTTCGAACTGATTACGGGTCAAATGTAGTTAGTTTCAGTTGAATTTCGCCTATCATAGAATCTTTAATTGCAGTTTTTGTTTTAAATGCTTACTAGCAATGTGGGTCACACATTTCTAGTATTCTTGTTAACTCCTCATACTAAGCTAAATGCTTGTATTACGAGTGGGTTCACGTCGGTAGTGCAATGGGTGGGTTTCAAACCGGCAACCACATGATCGCCAGTCCGACGCTCTAGCCATTAGGCTACCGCCGCTTCTTAAAAATGCAACACCGTTTAGGGACCTACTATTTTCTGAAAGAAAGTTCTAGTCTAGTTTCCTAGTTACAACTCCGTAGACACCCTAATAAGAAGCTGCTCATTTTCAAGTTATAGACGAAGTTCAAATAGACAGTTTGCGAAGTTGATTTACATTTATTATATGATCGTAACTAAAACCGAATCAGTGAAATGGCCGCGCGTCCCACACATTGCGACATAGGTACTACTTGCGACCTACGTACGTCCGTCAACGTACTATTATAATACGTGTACCTAAATATGAATGAAATCAATTCGCTACACTTTACGTTTTACGCGACCACGTACTGGATTTCGTTTTTGTCAGTAACGTAGTCCATACCTACGTTGGAAATTCTTATTCAATAATAATATATTTAGTTAGTTTTCATTTGCTTATTTCACGGAGACATTCTCCTACGAACTACTACTTTTCCCTTCGAACCACAAGACAATAATGATAGCCACAACATTGCTTAGCGAGAAATTATTTTAATATGCGGTGGAACCATCCCACACGAACTCTCTATAGCCAGAGTATAAGAACTAGTATTAAAGATAAGACTGTGCTATAGCATAGCTCGGCCACCTCAGCTTTCCCAAAAAAATAAAATATTCATACGGGAATCGATGACTAATGGCCGACCATTGTGCAAATTTTTATTTAATTTGCCCATTACTAGAACCTTCAGTATTCTTACTAAGAGAGAACGTAAAATAACACTTTGCTAAGCAACCTCCAAGACCGGCACCTCCAAAATGCATGAACAATGTAGCGACTTCAAGGAAGCATCGAAATAATAATACTAAATACTCGCTTATGCTGAAATTAAATAATTTCCCACAGTTATTGTCAACATGTTCTCGCAATGAATAACTGTTGTTCTGTTATAGCGCTGTTTAATAAATGATTTCTTGACAGGCACAAGCTGAAGAAGGCTTCATAACGACGTGCCAGCAGCTCCGAGGGTACGGCCAGGAGATGTTCAGCGCCCGCGACCAGGTCAACCAGAGCGAGGTCACTATCGCCATCTCACTCACCGGAATCAGGGTGCTCACGGAGACCAGCGAGACGCCGCACTTCTATAGGTAGGAATTAACTAGTGGCAGTGAAAGAAGAAAAGATATTAATTTCCTAGTGTAAGAAAATCTCGCCTCAGGCAGGGTTCGAACCTGCCCTCCTCTTCATCCCTTCAGTTAAGTATACCGGACACTTCACCAACTAAGCTACCGAGACTGCCTATGATAACGAATTTATCTTCCAAATTTTAAGTCTTAATGCGACATCGGCTTAAAGCATTATGTTATAAAAAATAACCAAAGGAAAGATCATAAACCAGAATTAAACATATGACTGCATATTTCACATAGTGTTGTTCAACAATTCAGGACAACCAAGAGATATTTTGAATTCTACCACTACACGTCTGCTCTGAATCCAAAACCTTATTAAAACGTATATTTAATACCAAACGTATTATAAACTTCACTATTGTCTAGACTAGACATAACCAATGTTTAAATATTTATATTCTTAAACCTAAAAACCTTTGACAGCAATCTTCGTTCAAGACTATTTTTGATCGAACAGGTACCGCAATAGTCATTGTTTGTAAAATTCAATGTGTCGTAACCTTACAAAATTATATGCAATACATGAGCTGGGGCCGTATTACCACGTATTAATGCCATCATTTTTAGGTTGTGAGAGAGGGATGCCGCTCTACAGGTTAAATAGTGGCGTTTCTCTTTCACAACGTAAAAATGATGGCATTAATACATGGTAATACGGCCCCTGGTATCATCAGGCGACCATTATTAAAATAAATTTAAAAGAAGGCATAACGTGTCACCACGAGCAGTGATAGCCTAGTGATATGACCATTGGACTGCCAAGTCAAAGGTCTCGAGTTCGAATCCAGGGCACGCACCTCTTTCTTTTCAAAGTCATGTGCGTATTAATAATTATCACGCGCTTAAATGGTGAAGGAAAACATCGTGAGGAAACATGCATGCCTGAGAGATTTCTTGACGGCATGTGAAGTCGGCCAACCCGCAGTAGGCTAGCGTGGTGGACTATAGCCTAATCCCTCTCGTTCTGAGAGGAGACCCGTGCCCAGCAGTGGGACAATGTAATGGGTTGATGACGTGTCACCAATTTAATTCATGACAGATAAGGCGAAAGTTCAGAAATGTCTTTCCTTGTGAGGCGTAAGAACCATAAGATACTCCTGAAAAAAATATCAAAAGAAACTATTTTGGAAAATGTCTGATAAATATGTCAGCTCATTTCTATTTGGCATTAAACCAAGAACGCTGTAGTAGCTAACTCTAATTTAGAGATATAAAATAAATAACCTATTAATTAACAGATTGTAAGGTCTCCCTAAGAGTTAAGACTACTTGATCTCATTTTAATTAAATGACAATTTAATTGTGAGATCAATTTTATTAATGATACCTTTAATATATGTATTTATCAAAATTATCATTATTCAAAATAAGATCAGCGTAGTGTTGTTTGAAATCAAGTCTAGTTGCTCAATAATTTCACTAACAGTCGTAATAGTAGAATTCATGGGATTCATAAGTGACAGGCTAGCAACATGTGTGTATTTAACATTCCGATAATCAATTACAACCACGAATGGCGTGCAAATATTAATTTGCCGTATCAATATTCATGTTGATCTTAGAACCAATGCAAACATGTTTCAATCGTAAGTTGCAACACACAATTGGTAAGTGATGTCTTATCGTTCACCATAATGTATTTTGTAAAGAAAAAAGGATTCGAAAAGCTTTTTAATATTTAGCTTATTTAAACACTGAGAATAGAATAAAAAAAAGTACTATGACTCTGCGTCCGTCCCTTACTTTATACATAAGTATACCTAGTCCACCACTACACACTTCGTCGATGTCTTCGTTGTTTCTATAACTAGGGTCGAATAGATTTGCGTACCTGTACAAAATACATCATCTTACTCATATATTGAAAATTTATCAATGTTTTATCCAATTCAGATGACGTTAATTTATTTATTTGTATAAATGATGCGAAAATGCGTTTATCTATATTTAGTGTGTACAAAAATATGTGATAAAAATATAATTTGTCACTCACCCACGTTACCTTCCAGATGGATGGACATCACGAACGTGATCAACCACAAGCGCACGTTCAGCATCGAGTGCCAGAAGCAGACGGGCTCGGCGTCGTTCACGCTGGCCAGCCCCGAGGACGGCAAGTACGTGTGGTGGTCCTGTGTGCAGCAGCACACCTTCTACATGAAGCACCAGAGCGCGCTCAGCGAGGCACCCAGAGACGAGCACAGGCCCAAGTTCCAGGTGATTAGCTAAACTACGAATAATGATCATTTTACATAATTGTGTTTTTTTATGAGATAACTCTGCAACCGAGTCGACGAGCTACCTGATGGTAAGTACTTAGTCATCGCCGCCATTGGAGATCTGAAAAATTAAAGGAGTTGCAGATTCGATGCCCAGCCTATTTAAGGACAAGGGAGGGGAAGGAGAAAAGGAGAAGGAAGGGGACTCAGGGAGGCATTGGGCCTCCGACGCTCCACACTCACTGTACTAAACGCAACAGTATGCATACTGCTAATTGATGGCGATATTCTATAGGCGCATGCTGCAGTTAGTGTGTGTAACCTATCTGTGGTAACCTATCTAACAAAGGGAGACCACTCCGTGCCTCTGAGAGCACGTCACGCCTTTGGTTCCGGGTTTCATACGAAAACTTATGACAAACGATAGTGGTAGTCAGAAACCCAAAAAGCCTGACAACCAGTCGGGTTACCAAGGTCCGTCGTGTAAATGCTGATATTCAGTCAAATCTAGTTAGACTTGGAGCCGACCCCAATATTATTGGGAAAAGGTTAGGAGGATGATGTAGATTCTATCTCTATTTCCATATTCATCAAAATGAACACACATTTATAATTACACGCATTTATAATATTAGTATTGTGTCGCTCTTACAAACAAATTATTACATTACAAACTACCGCTTATCATGATTGTGATTCTTGGAAATACTTGCGAGAAAAGTTTGTGCATAATTTTCTATTTTACCGTAAATTCTCCAACTAGCTTCACACATTATACTTATCGGCTAGTTAACGTTTTTCCTCTATTTTTTGCTCATAGCACTTAGCTATGGAAATTCTTAGATGTGTCAATATAACGGTTAAATAACAATTAACGAGCTATGTCTGCTATGCGCTGCTTCACTGGAAACGCAGAATGGACGACTAAATGACTAAAGTCTGAGGAAATATCCTCTCTAACCACGGGCGGATCTTGGATTTATTCCGACTATAGACGCACAAGACGTTGATCATGTCGATGCCAGTTGTATGAATTTTGGGATTTATAACTTAGGCTATGCTCAGTACGAAGCGATACGCGGGAGGCGGGACTGAGAGATTAATACCATCATCATCAACCCAATACATTGTCCCACTGCTGAGTATGGGCCTCTTCCCAGAACGAGAGTTTAGGCTATAGTCTACCACGCTAGCCTACTGCGAGTTGGCAATTGGCAGACTTTACATGCCGTCAAGAAAATGAAAGTCTTGATAATTAATTATACCTAATAACATGACTTGAAAAAATGCAGAGGTGCGTGCCTTGGATTCGAACCTTTGACTTGGCAGCCCAAATGTGACTAGTCACTAGGCTCTCACTGCGCTCCACTGCAATACCGTTGTCGGTATTCGTCTCTCAAATCTCAGCTTTAGTAGTTATGCATAATTTAAATTTACAATTAATAAATCCAAGCTGAAACTGTTAATCAAATTTAATGAACTAAAACCGACACGAGCGGAATACAATAATAACACATTACTTAGAAGCATAAACAGCCGGCTCTATAGATCGCGAGATAGCCAGCACGCGCACACGCACGTACCGCATCAATCGAGAACACTTCCCTGTGCGATCCATATCTATCAGCTATTAACTCATTTAATAATCGACAAGTGTTTGTGAAAGTGTACATTGCTTCACTTCGTAGTTAATAAATCGATTGGGAATAAGTTTGATGACACGACATTTTACTTATGTAGACTTTTTTTAAAATTAAACATCCTATAAGCCCGTAATGATTTTGTTAACGATAATCTTTTTTTATATAGTATCGGCAGTTAGCCTCATTAGTGTAATAGTACCAAGTGCAACTAAGCTAGAGTTCCTGGGTACGATTCCCAGGTGAAGCAGTGTTATTGAGTTTTTCTATGAAATTCTCAGCAGCAACTAGAAGTCTGCAGTTGTGCCCAGTTGATAGCAATACGCTGGTGAAGTAGCCTAGTCCAAGGATGGTGAACCTTTCTTAAAAAAGAAATGAAATGCAGTCAAACAATATCGAGTTTAGAAATAAACTCGTACATCTTTTGTTCGAATTCTACAATTTCTATGTGTACAGTCGCCAACATCAAATTACCACAAAATGTCAAATTTTCTCAGTTGATTTTGAACTTAATTATAAACAGTTTAATGTTTAAAATCATTTGGAGAAATTTGACAGTTTTGTATACCCTGATGTGCTGGCGACCATACTTTAGTCCCGTAATCTGTTTTCTCTGTCTTTACATATCTTGCTACGTCCAAGCGACAAAGTAAAAATAGTTTCGATTATGTTAGTACTTAAACTTCTTGGTCCCGTGCCCAAAATATGTTGTCACGTGCCTACAAAGGCACGCGTGCAATTGGTTCGCCATCATAGGTCTTGTCTACTTCCCTCCTACGATGGCTGTATATCATACATACATCATATACGCGGCTACCGTTGTGAATCTATTTTATTGTTTTGTTCCACATATTTGGGTTGGTTGCGTTTCATTTGTGCATTTCGTTTCACGCACCGCTGCGTGTTCGTCACTCATGTTTGCTCTAAACTAATTAAACAAATATGAAACCTTGTTTTTGTGCACGTAGTAAAAACGGTGAAAATAGAAAAAAAGCGGAACTTTTATGTTATGTACTTTTTTTTGTGAATAGATATTTAATAACTTGCATCCTTCGTAATGAGATTTGTCTCGACTAACTCTGTGGGTGTACATTAGGGCACCTCTGCTTACCCTTCAGAGACTATAGGCATGGCAGATATGTTTTTTCTATCTAATATCTATATAAATAAAAATTAATCACTGAAATGTATATACGCGTATAACTATTGAACGACTGCATGAAATTGGAGGATAATTATAGTTTTTTTGTTTAGGCTCTTGTTAGGACAAGGTTTCTATAAAAGAAAATAAAATAACAGTTCTTTTAACCCTACGAAATATGGAGGTACGAAGTTCGCCGGGTCAGCTAGTTTATAATACAGCTAGCTGATCCGTGATTATATCGTTAGGTGATATAGCCTATGACACTCACAAATAACGTGGCTTTATATTGGTAAAATAATTGTCGAAATCGGTTCAGTAGATAAACGAAAGGGATTTATAAAGCGAATGTCAGTGGAGCCGCCGGGACGTCCTGCCACGACCTTATTGGTGAGATCCTTTAGAAAAGTCAGGTGCGTAGTACCCGCAACCGGCGGGTATACATGTGTATGCCAAGATGTATGAATGTGGACGAAGCAAAAGAAGTATGCAAGAATCGTAGCAAATGGCATTCTTTAGTCCAGTCTCTCACAAACATTATACAACTTATAATTATTATAACTTGATGCTACTGTCTTTATTATTTAAACATGTTTGTGAAGGGAAAATACTTATTTTTGTATTTGTAGTTTCTGCTTGCCCCTATGGGAAAAAGGCGTGAGTGTCTGTATGGTTCAGTACAGTTTGTTCGAAATAAGTAAGCCGATCGGAAGTTAGCCGTTCCGAACTATCGCGGTGATAAAATCGTTTATTAATATCGAAATAAGTAAACAAAATAATTAGAAATGTGAAACATATAATACGACTCTAACTATCTTTACACCGACCTTTTCTATTAAAATTTACCACTTCTAAACCACTTGCAGACAACTTCCGATCGGCTTACTTATTTCGAACAAACTGTAGATCCTGAGATCCTCACCAGCTTTACCTGTGTGTCCAGCAGGAGGTCGGGCTGTCGGACAGCCGCGAGGAGCTGGAGGCGCGTGAGCTGGGCGGCGGCAGCACGTCCCGCCTGGAGCCGCTGTCGGCCGCGCACCGCGCCTACTCCACCTCCTGCCTGGAGCTGGCCGACCAGCACCACCTGCAGCACCAGCCGCCGCCGCTGCACCAGAACAGGTTGACAATGTCACTCATATAATTCTAACTACACAATGTCACTCATATAATTCTAACTACAGTTAGATAAGTTGTGCTTGTTCAAACATCTTTCTTGTTTCTTATCATTGATTCTATTTATAGTTTCGAAAACTTTATTAGTACAGCTAATTAAAAGTTCATTGACAATAGACTATCAACGACAAGTCTCCACTGATTGATACAGAATATAGCATATTCTAACCAGTGATAACAATTCCAGGGCGCTCCTACCCTCATACCGACCTGCCCCCGATTACGAGACGGCCATCCAGCAGAAGTACCAGCAGCAGCGGACAGAAGCGCAGCTCCGCTACCAGAGCCACCAGGCGGCGCTGGCGGGGCCCAAGCCCTACGGGTCCCACCCGGACATCCAGCGCCTGTACCCTGACGTCACGCGCCACACCGTCGCCGTCAACCAGCCCACCACCGACGACTACCCCTACGGCCTCAAGTTCATGGGAACCAACTACCCCTTTGCCGTTAACCCTAACGTACAAACGGATCTCAACCAGCTACACTATGTAAACGTTTACAAACCACCTCCTCCTTATCCGTCTAATGGTTTAGCATCTAATTCCACCCCAGATCTAGCCGTTGCCAGCCAAGCTCTAAATTACCATAGAGGTTATATCAACTCCCATGTGTCAGGGTCCAGTCCAGACTTAGTTTCGACTAGGACGGCACTTAACAGGCAGTATCTAGGTTATATCAACACTAGTCATATTAACTACGCTAGACCTAACATAATGCCGGGGACCCACGGAACTTATAATAATCTAGCATCAGTGCTAGACCCCAAACCGCACATCATTATAGACCCCCACCACATATCAGACAACATACAAAAAGTTTACGACGAAAGAGGAAATATTATGTACTCGATGCCGATGCACAGAATACCGTATCAAAGGCACGTTGTCCTACCACAATCACAGCAAATTAAACTAGGAGATACTCAAGAACCTATCTACGAGAATGTTCCGTTACCGTGGCAAAATGACGGGAAAATAACCATGAGGGATCGCGCACAAAGCCTCACGACAACAGACGAAATCGCACGACTGAACGAACGAAATAGCAGTCACCCGACGATAAACAAATATCTATCTCCGAACGTCAACATGCCTTACGTGCCCGTCAAAATCGAGAACCCGGACGGTCACTACGTCAACGCACAAATAATCAAAGGCGTCCGCGAGTCGAGCGTACCGAAAGACTTGTCAGTATCGAGCCGATCAATCAGTCGGGAGGCCGAATTCGAAAACGTAGCGCTCTCCATCGATCGGCTCTCGCTACAACACGACGAACGCGAATACGACGAAACCCCGTATCAGAGTTTGTCCACGCACCGAGTGTCGAATAACAACACAATCAACAAAGCTGATAACGTGACGTCGATCGTGGTGGGCGAGTCGCGGCCGAACATCGCCGACATTAGCACCAGCACCGCCGACACAGCCACTACCAACACTAGCATGGACACCGACGCCAGCAAGACCAGCAGCAAGGAGAAGAAGAGGAGACGGTGGGGGGTGTTCATGGGGAGGGCTAACAAGGGGGAGGTGAGGAGTGCCACGCTGGGGAGGAACAGGGCGACTCCTGCGCCCCATACGCATCGCTGGTCTACTGGACTGCCCAAGTTTCAGCCGCTACCCCCAAGTATCACCAAAGAAACTATGGTAAGTCACTAGAAATTAATAATGTAAAAAATTCAAAGGAATGTAGTATATTAAACTTTTTCTTGCTCTTAGTTTTATACTACATATTCGTTTCGTTAAATAAATTAATATTTGGAGATGTGGCGATATAATATTTATAACATACCATCACGCCTGTAATCCCCCAAGGCTTAGGCAGAGGTGTACTAATAAACGCCCACATGTCACCATTAAAAAGAAAATAACTGAAAACTTATATTCAATTTATTTTAATGGTTTTGATTATCTGTATTTCATAATAGCACTGCTTGCAATATTTAATAATAAACAAGGCCATCAAAACATGGATGATTCAATGCTTAAATTGTCCAAAACCTCTAATATCCCAATAATGCCAACAAACAATTCCGATAGCTCACTAATAGTTATTTATCAACAAGCGCCGGCACATGGACAGTCGGTGACTAACACTTTATAATAGTTTGTTTGTTGTTCAAATCGTATTATGTTTCCACCTGTTATTGTTGTTCGGCGTCGCATCACTGCTCAAAAGTAATGTGTTCACAGATAAATGATTAAAAGGTTTTATCTCCATACGTTAGATTTTTTTTTACCTTTAAATACACTGCTGTTATATTCTCAAGCCTACGACGAAGCGTCATACGACGTATATATTCGCGACGAAGCATCATACGACGTATATATTCGCTATAAAAATCGCTATATTTTTTTCTATTAAGACCTTCAGGTGCAATAATTACATAGAATATTGCATTGCTTCTTTTTTAATTTTGAACTGTTAGACACCTAAGAAGTACGTACTTCTTCATATTATCATAACAGATATAGCCCACATTTGATGTTTGTTTGTTTACATCGTATTATGTTTCAATGCTATTATTGTCCTTTGTTGCTGTCACTGCGCCTGCTCATATAGATGCCTTCGTAATGCAGTATCTGCGTACCTATCAACGGAACTCCACGCCTGTAATCATGTCCAGCTCTTTAGACCGTGGAAATCAACTCTGTTTTATACCTCTGCAGGTCCAAATTTTAGAGCGAAAGATGACGGATGAGCAGCTGGCGTTTGCGTTCGAGCAGATACCCAAGGGGCGGGAGACGGGCGGGGAGTTCCGGACAGCTCTGCTGCCTCAACACGCCGCTCTCAACGGGTTCACGGCCGACCACTTACCGTACGAGGATAACCGAGTCCGACTTCACCCCACCCCCAACAATCCGCACGGGTACATCAACGCTTCACATATCACTGTGAGTTTTTTGGACTTCTCTAAAGAAATTAAATTCATATGTACATTTTTCAAATATTTTTTATGTTAAATAAGCTCTAAATATGTATTTAATGACCCGAAAATTAGTTAGTTGGACACGTTTTTACTAAAAATCATTAGTTGCGACACCGATCTCTTTTCTCATTTTTTGTTTTTTCATCAGAACTACTACTTACCTTTGCCTTGCAATTATTTTTATAAAGTAGACCTATGACCACGCATAGCTTTTTAATGAGCTGTACGATTCTGATGTTTCTGGATTTTCGACCGATTATCTTAATTTTGAACACAATATGTAGATTTGGTCCACATGTAGTTCTGATGACCAAAATTCTTTAATTTGTTTTTTTTTTTTAATTTGTTTGGACA
>OY292524.1:261817-298114 GCA_958496365.1 Subacronicta megacephala
TCGGCGAGGCCCACGGGGTCGTGCAGCAGCGCGTGGTGCAGCAGCGGCAGGTGCGGCGCCAGCGCCAGCTCCACGGCGCTGCGCTCGTCGGCGCCGCCCCCGCCCGCGCCTGCGCTCTCCAAGCTCTCCAGATCCTCTTCACTGGATGCCTTCATGCGCCTGCGTCGACAGAAGCGAACGGGAACTCAGACGTATTCAATCCCAAAAATATTCAAATCGATATCTCAATCTTTAGTGTAGGTAATAACTTTTATCGACTTTTAAGATTTCTCAAATTGGTATAAAGGTAGTCTAAAACTTTAAAAAAGGACATCGGTGATACTTTTTATTGATCTTTAACGTGTAATTATCGTCATCCACCACCGGTGACGTGAACAAGTCCTACAGTAGCGTTGTAAACGTACACTGTAATAATGTGGTATAAGAGTACTGACTGGTGAGGAGGGGGGTTCGGTAGCGCGTCGTGCGCCAGCAGCGCGCGCAGCACGTGGCAGCCGTGCACGAGCGCGTGCGGCCGCGCCGGCGCCGGGGACGTGAACATGGCCTGCAGCAGGCCGCGCACCCCGCGGGAGCTGCCCAGGCGCCGCACCAGCGCCCAGCTCACGCGCGCCCTGCCGACACGACACGTCAACGACCCACTCTAATCACTGACATCACACTCCACCATACTAATTTGTTCAACCACTGTGTCTCACATTGTATCACGGAAAACAGCTCCACCAATTTTTTACGTATCCGAGGGATTCGTAAGGTGATTTTCCAATTAATAGGAAGTAGGCACCCAAAAAATTCATCAACAATATAATCATAATTATTCTTCTCTTTAAGCTTTCTTACCCTAAGTAGACGACTAAATAAAGTTTTTTTATCCTATAAAAATTACCGGGTGGCACAGCCCTCAGCGGCACAGCCATTGACGATCAGGTCGCACAGCAGCGCGGCCGCGTTGGCCGCCGCCACGGCCGCCACGCGCGCGCGGCTGGCCTGCCCAGTCTGTCCGGCCTGCCCGGCCTGCCCAGTCTGTCCCGTCTGCCCAGTCTGTCCGGCCGGCTCGTCCGCGACCAAGGCCTGCCCCACCGCCACCCCACCCTGCGCCGCACCGCTATCTCCATCGTTCTCAGCCTTTGGAGAACCTGACGCACACCCACAAAACTTCAAATTTATGCCCGCTACTCTCTCTCTAATTTATACATCGTACCAATGGTCACAATTGCCTGTAAAACGCTCCGTGGTGCTATTGACGCTCCTGATTTGCTTAATGTATGCTTAACATCCTCTTAATGAAACTAAGAATCAACTTTTTCGTTTATAAACATATACTTATTTTACATCAAAATATAAACGGATTAATAGCAAAGGTTGATATATTACGTATTCATCTGAATGAACTTTTACACGAAGGAAAATCTATAGATGTTTTATGTATCACAGAACACAACATGACACTTGATGATAGCTTACACTTATATATTCAAAATTTTAAACTTGCTACTTATTCATCAAGAAACACCAGGAATGGAGGCACGTGTATACTAATTAGAAATAGACTTGATTATAAGATTGTAGATATTAAGGAGTTTTGTATTCCTGGTATCATTGAATGTAGTGCAATTGAAATAGTAACGCATAAACTGGTTATTATTTGCATCTATAGACCTCCTAAACATAATAAAGATGTCACATCTATTTTCTTTAGGAATATTGAACACATATTGAATAAGTGCGGTCGAAATGTAAAAAATAAGGTCTTGTTGTGCGGTGACTTTAATATTGATATTCTGCAAAATACTAGGTTATCCAATGAATTCCAGCATCTACTTTTAAATTACAATCTTAAGCCGAGTATAAAACAGCCCACACGTATATCTAGTGGAACATGTATCGACAATATTATTCATAACGTCAAGGGAGGCAGTGGTCAAATTTTAGAAATGGCATTATCCGATCACACAGCCCAACTTTTTAAGTGCCCTGTAAAAAAGACCTCTTATATTAATCACTGGTATGTTACATGTAGAAATTATAGTTCTGAAAATAAACGTAAGTTCATTGAGGCTATTGGAAGCCTTAGATTTGCTGAAGTTTACAATAATACTGACCCGGAAAGCTCGTTCAATGAATTCTACAACCTATTCAAACTTTTTTACGATCTTTGTTTCCCTGTTGTGAAAAAAAAGATCTCTAATTATAAATCCCCCGGCTGGATCTCTAAAGGTATCAGAAGGTGCTGTAAGCGGAAACGAGAAATGTTATGGCAGTATAGGCGGTCACCCAATATGGAACATAAAAAGTTATTTAAACAGTATTCAAGACGCTTACAAAGAGTTGTTCATCTGACACAAAAATCCAAAAACAGTCATATAATAAATACAGCTGAGAATAAAATCAAAGCTACCTGGAATATAATCAATAGATGCAAATCGAACTTCCCTCCCGAGTCCATAACTAAAATAATACAAGGTGATAAAGAAATAAGTAATCCTAAAGAAATTGCAACTCTATTCAACAATTACTTTGTAGATTTAGTAGATTCTAATAAAAATAATAGTAAAAGCAATGCTATATCCTGTGTAAATTATTATACGAAATCTTTATTTATGAAACCGACTGATTCTATAGAAGTATTTAATACAATTAAATCACTTAAGAATACAAATAGCGCAGGGTATGATGAAATAACCACTAGTATTATAAAAATAGTTTCACACATAGTGGCACCAGTATTAAGTTTCATAATAAACTTATGCATAGAACATGGCCACTTCCCTACGTTATTAAAAATGACCATCATTAAACCGCTTCACAAGAAAGGTGATAAAACTGTTGTCTCTAATTATCGTCCAATAGCCTTAATACCGGTAATATCCAAAATTTTTGAAAAGATAATTTATAAATCCTTAAACTCCTTCTTTGAGATGAACAATCTATTTGCTAAGGAACAGTATGGCTTCCGTAAAAATAGAAATATTAATAAAGCCGTCTATGACATATTTGCAGAAATTGTTCGTAAGGTTGATAAAAAGAATCCTATTGCGATAATACTAATGGACATGTCAAAAGCATTCGATCATGTAAATCATAGTATCCTACTTGGCAAGTTAGAACGATACGGCGTCAGAGGAAATATATTAAACTTAATTAAATCTTACCTTACTGGAAGAACACAAACAACTGTCTTAAAAAATATCTGCCCCAATTCAAAAACACAAGTTAACCATTTGTCGTCAATAAGAGAAGCAACATGTGGCGTACCCCAAGGAAGTGTGCTTGGGCCTTTATTGTTCCTCGTATATATCAATGATTTGCCAAAATGTACTGAGAATCAGACTGTTTTGTTTGCCGACGACAGTACAGTGATTATTCCATGTAAAAATATTGAAACTTACGAATGTGATATAAACAATTCCATCCTTTCTATAATTAATTGGTTAAATGCAAACGAATTAAAGATAAACTTAGATAAAACACAGGTTATGAATTTTTATCAAAAAACAAAAAACCCTGATTTGAATATAATGTATGCAGATCAAAAAATAGCTGAAACGTTTACTGCTAGATTTCTAGGACTTTATCTAGACAGTCACCTAAACTGGAAATGTCATGTGGAAACTGTCTCTAAAAAATTAAACCAGTACTCATATGCACTGTATAATCTATCAAAAATAGTTACTGAGTCTGTTGTTTTAATATCATACAAAGCCTATGTAACATCTACTTTGCGTTTTGGTCTAATATATTGGGGTTATTCTACAGATAAGGAAATTGCATTTAGAGCCCAAAAGAAATGTTTACGAGCTGCGCTTAAACTAAAACCAACTGATAGTTGTGTTCCCTATTTCAAAAAATATAAGCTTCTTACATTACCCTGCATGTATATCCATGAAACAGCGATCTTTGTAAAATCCAATTTAAATCTGTTTGAAACCTTGAGATCCAAACGACGTAACAGAGAAATTTGTGCTGTTCCACACAACACTGCTCTTTATACAAAAAGCATCTTAGGGATGGCTCCAAGAATTTACAATAAGATCCCTAACTCAATCAAGAATATTAATGACATCCATGATTTCAAAAGGGCTTTAGCTGAACTATTGATTAAAAAAACATATTACACAGTAAATGAATATCTGGAAGATAAATTTTGAATTGAATTCCCAAAAATTTAATGTAGTAATATAAATTGTTTAGTGGCAAACCATTATGTGTATTATTATGTGTAATAATTTGAAAATTCAAACATTTTCATATTATTTTATTTTCTCTTTGTAATATTTATTTTAAATGATGTTATTAATTATGGCTATCTTAATTGTTATTTCTCCCAAATTTGCTCAATTTGTTGGTGTATAAATTTATCTTTATAAATTTATCTTTATGTTAATTAATCGGTTTTGGTTGTATTGAATAACTGTAATATTTTTTTGTTTAGGACACTAGCTTTCCTTTAGTTTTATATTCTTTAAATAGCTTCTATTATTTGCGATTGAATTATTAACTGTATGTGAGCTTAAATTCTTATTAGTAGGTATATACAATAATTCGTATGCCTATAGGCGGGACATAGAGTACATTATTATATTTCTTCATGCAACATCTTTATAACCTATGTACACGAAATAAATGAATTTGAATTTGAATTTGAATTTGAATTTAATGTCGGGGCAGAAAGCACAAGCTGTTTGCCGTGCCTCCATATCGTACTGTTGCACGTGCTAAGTCGCCAATACCTCGCACTATGGCCGCGCTTAATGATCTCTTGGATTCTAATCCAACAGATGATTTGTTTGCGGATGAATGGTCGAAGATTTTATTGGTATGTCAGAAGTACTGTGAGAGGAATTTATGAAAGTGTTGTTAGCCTTTTTTGTTAATTTCCTACAGTTTATTTATGTGTATGTTACTATAATTGGTTAAAGACCGTTGTAATGAATTAAATAAATAAATAAATATAATAAATTTGTTTGTGCATTGGAAATATTTAATACAAATTAGTATCTAAAATCTAGGTTGTCTTTAGAATTTATGTATGTAATAATAGCTATGAATATGGCGGGCAAAGTGACGATCTGCAAGAACTTTAAATAAAAGAGGCGCATTAAACGGGAACTAATCTTTTTGCATGGCAGAAAAAAGCGGAACAGTTATACTGTCTGGCCATTTGGTTTGTTTTTAATTAATAGTTTTTGTTTCAATGCTTATAAAAATGAGCTGACTAATATTGGTTACGTTAAGTTTAATATACTTAGTTTGTTTTGTTTTCGTGTTTTCTATACCTAATGCGTGCCTTGCATTCGACCTCGAGATCTAGGCTATCGCTATAGATAGATAATAATAACGTAAGTCGTAAAACACTGATTATTAAAAAATTAAAATTGCAAAGCATATAAGAAAGAATACCTACTGATGCCGAAACAGTTATTTTTGTATTGTTGTTATCGCTGTATTTTTATTTGTTTACCTGTAATATTTCTTCTGTCAAAGGGCTTTTTAACATGGATGTAAATTCACAAAGTTATGAATTTTCTAATGAAAGAAAATGTATCTAGTGAAAGAAAAACTTAGTGAACATTTCGCATTATTTAATTCTAACATCGGACAAGTAATAATGGATTTAGTTCTGGATCCCAATGTCAATCTGATTGGCATTTACAATGCTCAGCCAAACAGCTATTTTATAACTTATTTTATAAGTTTCATGAAAATATATTCCTCTATTTTGTACCAGTTTTTTTTTTTTCCTTTTTCATATTTACCCCTCAATAAATCTGATGTAATCGACCAAATTGAGCAACGCTAACCTTTATCGGCGTCCGCGTCGCTGGCGCCGCCGTCGTTGCCCCCGAGGCCCGGGCCCTCCGCCCCGTCAGCCAGCTCCTCCGGCACATACGTGCCACACACTATCTGTATCAGGCACTCCAGAAACTGGTGCTCTTCTAACCACTGTCGAAACCAACAAGTATTTATTAGACGGTACAGCAAAGCTTTTTTTACAATGCCGCGGCATGCCGTGAAGGTTGTATGTAACAATTTAACCGGACATAATTATACCAATAACAAGCACTGGTCGCAACGATTTATCTTTTTTTTTTGCGAGTTACATTAGATCTACCAAGTTTTCTGTTTGCTCCTTCTACAAAAGATAGGCTTAACCTTACCGCTTGCGTTCAGCCAATGTCAAGCGTAACTCGGTACGACGATTAATCACATGCATATTCCGTTAAAACCATTCGAAGGCCTTATTCCAAAACCCTTTGCAAACTATCAGTTTGATGTCCAGGACGTCAATATAATACACACTTCAGCCGCAGCAGCTTAGCAGTCTATTTATAGCTAACGAGCGATATGCCTTGAGTCGTAAGACTTCTTGTGATATCAACAAATAAAAGTGCTGGTAAATAATTAGTTAAAAAGTGATCAGGATTTAATAACTACTCCCCATCTCAAAATCTACTCAGTGACACTAGGTATCTGACTGAGAATCCAACCCAGGACCTCACACTCAGTCTTAATTACATCGAAATAAGGACACACATTCTTAAATCGCTGACATATGTGTTGTGTCATAAGAAAGTACACCTGTTAAGTAGCAAAACATCCACAGTTCAAAGCCCGGCCCCAGGTACCAGTTACAACCATGACTAAGCCCTGAGACACCACAGCTGTTCCGGTAACACTGGTCAAACAAAACTAACAATATGCTCTAGTTAAATTACAGTACATTCTTTGTTCACATTTGTAACTTTCACACAAAAATTGATATAAATAAGACAATATTTACGCAGCTTACACCTAGTGACACATTTGTGTAGATGTTAATATAGATTTGGTGAATAATAAGTGAATCACTATAATATATTTACAATGATTATGCATCACTTTTGTGACAAAGAAATAATAATAGTTGTGCAACAAAGCAGAATGAAAGTAATAAATATAGGCCAATTAAACTGACTTCAAAGAACAATCGAAATAATGTTATGTGCAAAACAGTTTAAGAAGTCGATGCCTTAGATTTGGTTCGATCTTTTGTTTTCTCCACCAACTTTCGAAACTGTTTTGCACAAAACTTTATCTCTAGTTTCTGAGAAATACGTGGACAAACCAAATATATTCAAATCCTTATGAAATTTGGCCCATCTATTAGAATCTCGCAAGACTATTGTATAGCCGGATATTGTGAAGTTCCAACAATATACAGGTCGAAATTATAACCTATTTTCATTGAAGTCGCATAGACCGTCGAACGTCTTGCAGTAGCATTACTAGCAATGTGGTCGCACATTACTAGTATTCTTGTACCACCCCACTGTTACGAGTCACGTCGGAAGTGCAATGGGTGGGTTTCGAACCGGCAAACACATGATCGCAAGTCCGACGCCCTAGCCATTAGGCTACCGCCGCTTTTTTTTTAACACATTTTGAACACAATTGCGGCGCGAAAGACAAAAAAAAAACAGCGCGAGATAATTAAGATATTGCGGATTAGTTTTCCATTTTATAACAAAGAAGAGAAAGAAAGGAAATTGTATTTATTTTCGTCCATAAATGTATTTTAGTCAAAATGTATCCATCACACACAACATCCATCCATCCAACAGGTATCAGAAAGGCGCCTGTCATTACGATCTCTACGTTATCGCTACATGCGTATAGTGCGAGCAGATCATGTTACCTAGATAATTCCAATTAGCACTGCACTGTTTCACGTTACTTATGCTAGCTGCTTCCTGTACTTCATAATAAAGTAATTTATTTTTGAAAATAAATTAAAACCAATATTTGAGGTAAATTCACAGATTTGTTTGACCTATTCTTGACTTTAACAGTACAACTTTGAAAGTGCTTGTCTTGGAAACCTGTTTTACGAATTCGAGTCGACGAATTTTTTTCGAGTCTTTTTTTTTATATTATGTAATTATTTGCGTTTTCAAAAGAAATTAGGGATGCCACACTAAGCCAAAATCTACAAACCACTTTAATAATATTATATTTAAAATTAATAAATCAGTATCATCATGACGTACCTCCATGACAGTCTTTTTGAACAGGTCATCAAGTCTGATGAAGTATTTAAAGGTGTCTGCAATGGCCGAAGTAGACATGTGTCGCAGCAGGTTGGGCAGGAAGTCGCGCCGTGACTTGAAAAAATCCAGCACTCGCAGACACACTATATGGTACAAGTAGCAGTCCTGAGGAGTCAAGAGTTGTGGTTAATCTTTGTTTTGCATTAACACAATAACAATATTAATTTACAATACATTTGGGAATAACTTTATAAGAGCTGATTAGGCTTCAGTAAGTTTGAAGACACTTAAGCAGACATAAAATCAACATTTAAAAGAACATAATGCACCTGTTTAGGGCTCCTCTCCAGCAACATCTCAACAGTTTTACTAAAGTACGACGCTAGCAGGGGGTTGAGAGGTGGGTCCCTATTTATAAAGTCACAGAGACGGTTCATCTGAGTGGCATCCAGTGAAAGGCGATCGCTCAGCATGGACAGGTGGCTCGTCAGCACCTCGCATGCAATGTTGGCATGCCGGTACTGCGTTGCTAGCTCCAGGTTCTTCGGGGGCTCCTCTGTTATTAATGTTATGAGCTCTGCCAGGATTTCTGGCTTTGTGAGGCTGAAAAACAGTTACAGAATTTAAGTTTCCTGTAACTATGGTGTCCAATCACTACTAAATTTGGGAATGTAAGAAAGAAAATACACTTTTTTTGGCCAACAGCACTAACATTGGAGTAATGCCTATTCGACTTCAAAGTTATAGTTTGAGTTTGACTCTAAAGCAAACATTGAAAATCATGTGCATATTCATAATTGATTATCACTCACTTAACATGGTGAACAATTTTCTCAATGGTTTATGAAGTCTGCCAACCTGCGATAGACCCTATATAGATCCATATCCATATCCCTCTCATTATGAAGGGAATTCTAATAATCCCAAGTTAGTGTATTTTATCTATTTACTGTTCTACTACAAGTAAGTCTTTTATTAAGGATTAAGTTTAGTATGAAGCTGAATAAAGGTTAACAGTATTACTACAAGTACACTACACAATCAACTGTGATTAATTTTTTATTTGTAAGTACAGTGTATCATATTTATTACAGTATATAATCAATGTTACGTTCAAATTTAATAATTAAACTGCTTGCTATTATATTTGTTAAGTTCAAATTTGTAATATAAACTGCATGCTATTATACCTACTTTGACTGACTGACTGAATGACTTATGAAATATAAGGACAAACACACTTCATCATGTCTTTTATATATGTGCTCCTTTGATGGCACCCTTCCTGATGTCCTTCTAAGCCTCATAACAACCATCTACAACTAACTAGTTTGCCTCATTAAATATTGAAGACTTATTATGTATTGTTTGGTCTACACTCATGATAAAACAGAGTATGCATGTCTGTCAACTGTGTTAGCTAACACTTACAACTGTATAAGTGCCTTGTTGTCCGCCTTGCATTCCTGTAGGATATCGTCTGCCTCCAGCACTTGTGACAATGTTACATTCTGAAACAAAAAGAAAACTGCAACCATACCAACTAACATCCACCAGATCCAAGACTAAACAAATCAATACAACTTTCTATTCATTTACATGACATCATCTCCCAGACAGGACCTATTTTTCACCATAAAAAGTGTCAATAACACGAAATAACAAGAAAATTCACGAATTCTACCCCTCATAACCATCAATTTTTCGACAAAATACGCACCTCCTCCTTGAGAAGAAAATTTAACTCCCTAACTACAATATAGTTTCCGCTCCAAAACATAGTTAAATTAATAAGTACACAACGGGTTACTATTCTAAATCCATAGAAAACTTATTATTTTACAAATTTTAGCATTCGTGAGAGTGCAACGATCTGTTTTCTTTTGACAGATATGTTGTCAGTGTTACCAGTACATACCACTGTTTGTCTGTCACATATTTCAAATCGAAGTAATAACAACAAAACGTAAGTCGTAACACGTCGAAGGAATATTTCTTGATTGATTAGGATCCTAGATTTAGTAATAGTCATACAATTTGCGAAAAATCAATAGAAAATTAATGTAGTGCCTAAGGCGTGACGATCTACCTTTGATTACAGACCTGATTTTAGAAGCTAGAAGACAGATAAGTTTATTATAAG
This sequence comes from Subacronicta megacephala, assembly GCA_958496365.1. Taxonomy (NCBI): domain Eukaryota; kingdom Metazoa; phylum Arthropoda; class Insecta; order Lepidoptera; family Noctuidae; genus Subacronicta; species Subacronicta megacephala. The sequence goes on from OY292524.1 coordinate 271,985, forward strand.
CCCGCGTTCCCACTGACGATAAAACATGTTGCAAACAGCTACCTATCCCTCTCACTCTTTAAAAATTAGATGTTCGCAACATGTTTTGTCGTCGGTGGGAACGCGGGGTTAGTTGCAGTTACACGATTTATCTTACTAGTCTGTGGTCACGTAGGACTCTGGACTATGGAGTGTCTTGACTGAGGTCTTGACAGAGCAAACTTGAGACAATACATACCATCACGGTTAGGCAGAGGTGTATTAAAGTACACCCGCATTTCACCTTTATGTTTAGGTCCCATGTAAATGGAGCGAGCCTATTGCCATTTAACCGGGCACAAATCCAGACTCCGAGCTGATACTGGGAATTTCATAGAAAAAACCCAATAACACTTTGCTCGTCCCGGGGATCGAACCCAAGACCTCTAGCGTAGCAGTCGCACTTAGGACCACTAGACTAGTCAGGCAAACCTGAGTCAAAACCATACAATATACATATTAATCTATGAACCATCCCTCTTGCTAGATATTAGTACTTCCCTTGGCCAAGCATCATAGTGAGTGCCAGATTACTAAGCTGCTGGATGTCACGCTTGACCCAGGTATTAGGTTGCATTGTACTGTCTTAAATGCATCGCAGCATCCCAAATTAATAAGAGTAAAGTTGGTGTGCGTGATGTGCGTAAGGTAGTCGCTTTCTTATTTTTGAACCATCAAAAATAACCTGACCATTGAACGCAGAACTTATACTTTATTCCCCTCCTTTTTCCCTTATACTTTATTCCCCCCTTCCCCGTGATGAAACCGGCATGTCCTAGAACTAAAGAAAAGAGGCCTGTGTAGCAGTGGAAACCTTATAGGTCGAGTAGGTATCTTATCTACTCGTATACAATTTTACTGTTTACTATCTACACTAATATTATAAAGCTGAAGTTTGTTTGTTTGTTTACTTGAACGCGCTAATCGCAGGAACTACGGGTCCGATTCGAAAAATTCTTTCAGTGTTAGATAGCCCATTTATCGAGGAAGGCTATAGGCTATATATCATCATGCTAAGACCAATAGGAGCGGAGCATAAATGAAAAATGTAGCAAAAACGGGAATAATTTAAATGCAGAAAAGCCGAGAAACCACGCGGGCGACGCCGTGGACGGAAAGCTAGTGTTAAATATTACGAGTAGCTTTCCGCCCACGGCTTCGCCCGCTTGGTCTCTCGGCTTGTCTGCATTTAAAAGGAATATTTTTTCTCGCTTATACATTTTTCATTTATGCTCCGCTCCCATTAGTCTTGGCGTGATGATATAATTATACCCTATAGCCTTCCTTGATAAATGGGCTATCTAACACTGAAAGGACAGGAAAGAACACTTCAAATCAGACCAGTAGTTCCTGAGATTAGCATGTTCAAGCAAACAAACAAACTATTCAGCGTTATATGTAAATATTTGTATAGATAGTATAGATTGGTAAAAAAAACGAATTAACTGATTGTTATAAACATTTTGTTTTAGTCATATCATCGTTTAGCTTGCAGAAGCTGCATGGCGAGCGCCTCTGCCTCGCTCATGGACAGCGAGGCGGATATGTCTTGGACCTTCTTCACCTTACGCGGCGTCACGCTCGCCTGCGGGATGCCTTTGCTCTCAACCAGTTTCCGCTTTGAAGGCCTGCAAATACATAAAATAAAGATAGAATCGGCCTCAGACAAGTTTACAACTTGTGTCCTCTAGTTCAGTACACTGGATGCTTTAGCCAATTTGGCTACCATGAAATATTTGACGTTATTTGTAAAAACAGTTTCCTAATTAGTGAATTTTTGTAACCCAATTTGAAAGAATTTAAATGCCTTGTTGATTCCTTATTTATAACCTATCCTTGCTTAGCACCTTCAAATAAATTAATCATCTTCCTAGCCCTTTCCCAATTTATTTTGGCTTGGCGCAGCATGTCCTTTTTTGCCATTCATGTTCATCCCTGTTTGTTGTCATCTCATCATACAAATAAATTACTGACTCTAAAAAAGTCTTTGTCTTTAAAGAATACTTTTTTATGCTTACCTATGGAACTTTTGGTCGACTTCAGATTCTTCACCTGAATCATCATCATTGTCTTGAAATTCAGGTTCATTTTCTGAATCAGAAACATTGTCAGTGCCTTTCTGTTTGCCATATATTTTATCAGGATCAGGCAACCATGACAGATCAGGACCATCAGACTCTGATTGTGATCCAAAATCATCTTTTTCTCCATCCTCTTCCTTTTTCTTATTCTTCAGCTTACGTTTTTGTTCCTTATGTTTAGCTTTTACCTTTTCTCTGAACCTTATCTTGTCAAACTTATCTTCTTCTTGTAACACCTCCTTGGCTTTTTCAATGTCAATACCTCCAACATTTTCATTCATAAACTGTTTAGCAAGGTCTGATTTTACATCTCTCTTTTCATCTTCAATTGCATCTCCTTCTTCAGTGAACTTAACTTTTGTATTAACTTGGATCTTTTTCTTCAATAGTTTCTTAGCAACCGCAGCTTTTGTTAAAGGTTTGGCTTTCTTCTTCGATATTGTTTGCAGTTCTTCAACTGGCTCTTCACCAGGATCTACATCAACTTTTTTAACTTGCAAGAAGTCATCCTCATCACTGTCTGCATCATTATGAAAATCAAATTTTATCAGTGCCGCCTTATTTTTTTGCTTTTTTACTTTCTGTGTAAATTCCAGTTTCTCTTCTTCCACACTTGCAGCTGTCTCCTCATCAGATTCAGTTTTAGCTTTCAATTTTTCAATGGCAATATTGTTTTCATTTTCTTCAGCCTGTCTCTTCTGTGCATATTGGTATTTCTTCAAAAATTTTATATGTGGTGGCACTATTAATCCCAAAGATCTAGCATATGCATCTGTATCAAGAAGTTGTACATTAAATAATTCTTTGTTTTTCATTAAGAACACTGATTTGAGATAGCTGACAAAAGCCCTCTGGGCACTTTGTTTCAGTTCGGTGCTATCAGACAAAAGACTTTCTATTTTCCTCTGCGGTGCAATCAATTTTGAGGGATCAACTGATATTTTATTGATAGGAATTTTATTTTTTTGTAAATCTTCTACAAATTTCTCTTCATGAGGTAAAAGCATTAACAAACCTTCACCTTTGCCAGAAGATCCTCTTGCTGTGCGTCCAGCCCTGTGGATGTAAGTTTCAACATCTTCAGGACAATCCAATTGAATGACCCAATTCACACGGGGAAAGTCTAAGCCTCTGGAAGCTAGATCTGTGGCAAAAAGCACAACATTTGATTTTCTACAGAATTCATTATAAATTTTCTCTCGTTTCTCCTGGTGTAGTGTTCCATACAGTGCCAGTAAGCTGACCCCAGGCCTTAATTTACAGAACAACTCATATGTATATTTTACTTGCTTGCAAGTAGCCATGAACACAATTACTTTTTGCTTCAGGTGGTTTTTAATGAATGACCAAAGAATACCAATTTTCTCATCAATTTCACAAATTATATAACTCTGCTGGAGTGCTTCTGGTGTTACTGACTCAGCCTGCTCATGTGGAGCTACATATGTTGGAAATGACAAACTAAGTCGGGCAAGGTCTTTTACTGATTTTGTTTGTGTAGCTGAGAACAAAAGTGTTTGTCGCTCTGGTGGCAAGTTCTCAATGATAGCATTCATTGTTGTTTCAAATCCCATATCTAGACATCTGTCAGCTTCATCGAGGACAAGAATCTGTAGATGACTGCAGTCAAATAAGGGATTTTCATCCATATGTTGGAGAAGCCGGCCAGGTGTTGATATCAAAATATTTATTTGATCCATTCTCTTTCTCTCAAACTTTAGATTCTGTCCACCAATAATAAGACCTGCTGAGAAGTCATGCAAGTATCCAACTTTCCTCAAAGCTTCATATATCTGGTAAGCTAGTTCTCTAGTTGGTGATATAACTAAGGCCCCAACACCATCAAGTCTTGTCCATTTCTTACAAAATAAATTTTCCAGTATGGGTATCAAGAATGCCAATGTTTTTCCAGATCCTGTTTTTGCAGCTCCTAAGATATCTTTTCCTTGCAAAGCATAACCAATAGCTTGTTTCTGGATTTCAGTTGGAATTGTAAAATTATTTTCTTTCAGACCCTTAAGAGTCTTCTGTGAAAGGGGGAAATCTATGAAACTTTTTATCTCTGCTGGATTTATCTGTGAATGTAAATAATATAAGAATATTAACCAACCAGTGAAGAATAACAACTTTTATAAAGTGGGTATATGCGACCGTTTGATATTGTTTTAACTTGCCCGCATGGCTATTTTTAGGTTCAAATTTCGTTATTGGATTGGATCAGTAATATGGATAGTAATACCCAACCGTTGAAGACGTAACTTTTAATGACTTCATAAGAGTGATCTTAAACTTAACAATACTAAAAGTTTCATAAATACGCAACCTTATCGTACTGAGCCTGCAAATATTGTATGGCAGCATCTTCCTCGGCGCTCTTCTTCTTTCTCGGTTTGTATAGCTGTAACTTCTTCCGCCTACCGTGTTTGAGGTGTTGCTCTTTTCCATCCTGTTTCATTGTATGTTGTTTATTCATAGGCACATTCGAGTATTCTGATAGTGATAGATAGATGGCCACAAATTCACGAAATCACGATGTCTTCAAAATAATCATTCACGTGTTATTGACGTTACTATGACATTTGGCTGTCAATTGTCATTGTCAAGTTTTTTGTTGTTAACTGTAGGCGTGTGTACTCTTTACTGAGTCAACTCACTTTCCGTATCATTTAGACGATACAAAAGATTGGAACAATAACAATTTATCATTTGTATCATTGGATCCGGAACAGTACTTAGCTCTTTCTTTAGTGCGATCATATCGCTGACGTGTGAGAGAGATCGTCCAAGGCATATCGAATCACTGATAGATGTGAAAGCGTAGCGAAAGAGCGGGAAAACAATAAAATAAAGCAGGGAAGAATGAGATGGCAAATGTGATGAATTACTCTTTACTCTTTTTTATACCTATGCACGTAATTATTTTATTTATTTGGGAAAATTAACGGTTGTACATTATTAAATACAAAACAAAAACAGTAAAAATACAGGTTGCATTAAATGTATAAAAAACGTCATTTTTCACGGAATATAAAAAAATGGTTAAAATTACATTGTACATACGGTGGTCAGCACATCAAGTTACCACAAAATGACAAATTTTCTCAGTTGATTTTGAACTAAATCGCGAACAAATTTAAGGTTAAAATCGTTTGGAGAAATTTGACAGTTTTGTATACCTTGACCTGCTGGCGACTGTACAATTATAATGTATGTAATGGATTACTTTAAATATTACTTATGACACTCTATTAATAATGACACTCTATTGGCATCTATAAGTTCAACATCGTAAGGACGTTTTTGGAATTTGACTCTGACACGGTGTTCCAAAATCCGTATTTTATATTTTTGACTCAGTGATACAAATGATCTAAATGATACATATCAGTAAGTATCAGAGACATTTCTCCCACGCCTAGTTAACTGTTGACTTTGTAATATTTTTGTAATATTTTGACATGGCCTTAGAGGCCTTTGTGCCATTGTTGATCAAGACCACACTACAGGGCACAGACTAGCGATGGGTCGACTTTTCACTATTGCTTATATCAGTTCCTTTATAGCGAGGTGGCCTATTGCGCGTTGTCGACTAAAAATGTCGATCTAAAATTTAAGACGTTAAATTTTTGCCTTTTTTAACGTGGTGAGATGATTTAGCACTGTGCAAATACCTAGTTTACTCACTGAAACTGTATTTTGTTTATTAACTCTTCTTGCACCGTACCAACATAACATAACACAGCATACCATTACGCCAGTATTTCCCGAAGGGTTAGGTAGAGCAGTACTTATGTACACCCACGTTTCACCGGTATGTTTAGTTTAGGTCCCATATAATCGGGCATATAATTATGCAGACTGCCGAGCTGCTACAGAGAATTTCATAGATAAACTCAATAACATTTTGCTTGACCTGGGAATCGAACCCAGGAAGTCTAGCGTAGCAGACACGCTTGGGACCACTAGACTAACGAGGCAGTCCACCGTTTTCTAAGGTTACTAATATAGAGTTGATTCACAATGTCGAGTAGGTCACGAAAGGATACCAACTGAATTAAATTTCAAGTTGAATAGTTCGTATTCAACCGCTACCACGATACTACGGAGGTATGTGGTGACCTTTGAGGTAACTTTACTGTTTTTACGTTAGAATTTGCGAAATACAATAAGCGATTTTTCTAGAAAGGTTTTAGTACTCAATCGTGATAAGTTATTGTTGATGTCACAATTGCTACTGAAATATATCAAGAATAATTTGCGAAAAAACAAGAAATATAGAATTTCACGCTCAAGGCTGGCGCTACAGCCTAAAGCGATTTTACCGGTGCAGCAGTTCGAAATTGGCTAACTTCACACAAGCTCAGTTACTTCGAACAAACTGTATTTATGTAGTATTATATATTTATACTTCGTCCATTATGTGAAGCACTTTTTGACAGATGCCTTAGAATGTAGCTGTTCCAGATTACGTAAAAGTAAAGTTTTAAATGCGTAACAAAATAAATATATTATCTACCTTGTGTTATTCAATTGTTGTTATTATGACCTCTTGCAGACATTTAAAATACCATAAAAATATAACAGATTTTCCAAAAAAAAAAGATAATTGTGGAGCGTAATAAATTTAGTTACATTCTACCGTGTCTAGTGATGTAATTGAGTGTATTCGTTGCAATCATTAATTTAAACAATGATATTAAATCATATCGGAAAATGGCATCCATTCTTAAATCATCAAAATATAAATTAAACAATCTGTACGAGCAAAACCGTATATTTTGCAATGTTTGTGAAATGAAATGAATGGAAAATGATTATTATACAAAAATTTATACAGTCAGATGAATATTATACATATTTATTTATTTATGGTCGTCGTTACATTATTTTCGATAGTCAATACTAGACAGTAACCAAAGTGTCAATAATCGGATCGATAATCACATTGTTACGTTCCTGCAATCACTAGTTCCATCCGTCAAAAAGTGGTTTACCTGGTGTACACTCCTTAACCTGGTGGACCTTAAGATACAGTTTGTTCGAAGTAACAAAGCCTGTCGGAAGTTAGCCGTTCCGGCTTACTTATTTCGAACAAACTGTACCACTTCTAAACCACTTGCAGATAACTTCCGATCGGCTTACTTATTTCGAACAAACTGTACTTTTTCTTTGTCCTTATTTGAGTTTGTATTATTTTTGATGTATCAATAAAATTTTGAAGATAAAAGTAAGTAATAACTAAAGACAACAGTAGATCTACGTATTAAATTATAAGCTTCAAAAAGAGAACATTCTTAGTCGAGTCAGTGTTAATATTTTTGGTATCGTCATTCATAGCCACAGACATTAAATTAATAAGTGGTAAGCTTAGTGGTATGTAGTCTATGGTGAATAATTAGCAGTATTATTAAAATAAAAGACTGCGCTGCTGAATAACGCGCAGAAGTAATTTAATCGTGATTGAGTTCAGTAGTTCCTGTTCAATAGCATTTCCCGTACTCGATTCAATTGTATATTTTTTCCTTGTTATTGATAAATTATAAAGCGCTTGGTAAGTTTTCTATTCTATAATGTATTTATTGACAAATAAGAACTTGCATTGTTGTACCTACTTAATGACGAAAAAGTGGGCAGTGAATTTTAATGTAATTCAAGGGTAGGTACTGTGATACTATGAAAATTGAGACTCCTTTGTGTTGAATCATCCCACGGCAAGTTGAACGTTGTTGGTACGCGTGTCGTTGTTGTTCCTTCTCCTTTCTTTATTGCGTAAACAATTTTACTTCCTAGGCATGAAGCAAAACTAACTTTGCCGACTCCGTTCATGATCAACCACTATTATATTTTAAATAAAAGATAAAAATATTTAGTCTGTCAAAGATTTAAATCTTGACAATTGCATTTTATATAGAATATTGAATAATTGACAAAAATTAGGTTACGCGGGAGTTTAATTAAAACAATCGCTAAATTACGTATTAAAAACAACCGAATGAAATATATAAGTACATATCACTTACCAACTTAATTGCCTAAATGCAATTAAATATTAAAGTTCTGTTAGAGGTACCTACCTAATGTTTTTATGCCTATGCAAAAGGCGAAAAACTTACTTTTGTAAGTGAGTCTTTAAACTTCGTGGGTACTTCCCTTACTCGATTGGGTTTGACTTACATATAAGTTTGAAGAATTTATAAGAATATTCAGTACATTTAAAATTAGGATTTTATAAAAATATTCAGTAATTTAGTAATATCAAAAATATTTATAACATCGCGCCTTCATCAAATCATCCACTCAGAACAAAATACTACGTGTTTCAACGTAATCTTCCGAAATAGTTGATTTTAGGAGTAAAGGTACACACACGGCTACACAACAAGCTAAGTATATCAATCCAGTTAAATGACCTCATTGTAACTTCTCATGGAAAGCCTATAGATAAGTACAATACTAGGTCAGCATAAACTGGAAATGTATAGCTTGATGGGTAACTGTGCATAGGAATCTATTGCTATTTGAATCAATATATCAATATTAGGTTTGATTCAAACAAAGCTTCTCAGTGCGCAGGTCGCATTATCTATCATTACTTCCTCATTAGGTACCTACCTTTTTTTATGCGACTATATCATCACTACGACCGACGCCGCGACTGAATATTGTGGACGTCACTCGTCGTGTAACGTCCACAATGTAATGTTCACCGAAAAATCCTGCAACTAATAAATTACAAAATTTTCTTAGGCATATATGTATAGCGTTCGCGTTACCCCAGAAGTGGCGTTGCGTGAGCCTCCTCACAACGTCTGCAGGTTCGCCTACTCTCTGTCGCTCAGCGTATGGTTGAACATGTCCTTATTTAACAACAACGTGTTCGGTTACGACGCGTGAATTATTCCCGCCAAGGCTTAGGATAAGATCGAAGTCTGATGTGCATTTGATATTCCATCTCATTTATCACATATCGGCAGTATAATTGAATGGTGGCCATTTCTAAAGCACTTTGTCCGTGACTACCAGAGCCTTACTAGATGATGTTTTATTTTAATCCACTTCAATGCTCAATGCACAGTAAAACACAAAAGTTTTTGTCAAGTACCCTAAGTTGATTGCTAGCAGAATAATTAGAATATACCGCTACAAAGCCACTTGCAGATAATTTCAGACACGCATATTGCTTTGCTGAACATTCGTAGTACCTACCTAATACCATCATCATCATCCACAGCCTGACTTCACCCACTGCTGGGTATAGGCCTCCCCAAGTTTGTTCCATCCACCACGGTCCCGTGCCACTCTCATCCAAGTACGCCCAACGACGTAAGTTATGTCGTTGATCCATCTTGCTGCTGGACGCCCGACACTCCTACTGCCCTCCCTCGGCCACCATTCTGTCGTTGCCCTACTCCACCTGTCGTCGTCACTCCGTCTCGCCAAGTGTCCTGCTCACCTCCACTTTAGTTCCATGATCCCTCTTCCAACGTCCTGAACCTTAGTTCGTTTTCGGATCCCGATGTTTGGAACACGGTCACTTAGTTTGATGGCACGCTCCATGGCTCTCTGTGCAACTTACATAAACAACCAACCTCTATAAAACCACTATATCTCTCAGTAGGTAGGTAGGAATTTAAAATCATGCAATCAATGCGCCCACATCGACACACGGCTACACATCAAGCTAAGTAGGTACAAATCAAGTATAGACTAAAAGCTATCCGTATAATCCAAAGCCAGACCTATACTTGCTGGATACTATACTCGATGTGTAGCTGAGCGTACCGTTTTATATATGGTGATTTAATCATAATAAGCTACGGACAATCCAATTAACATACCTAACATCACAGATTTAAGGAAATACCTAATCTGAGCCTAACAGCATCTTGTGTCCATACAGTGACCGCGTCATCATGAGGAGTCTAGCGCTATTACTGTGTCTGGTGGCGGCCACAAATGCCGTCTCCTTCTTCGATCTCGTCAAGGAAGAGTGGACCGCCTTCAAGGTACGATTCCTCATTATACTGACCGTGCATTTCACAGAACATTAGTTCTGGCGGAACTAATGTTCTGTGACTATTGTACTTTTAAATAACTAAAGTACATAATTATGTCTCCTCTCTAGATGTACCTCTAGATACATATAAATGAACTTAGTAGGTATAGCTACTTTAAAACCACTTTTCAAAATGTAAGCATAGCTGTTGCTCTCCGAAAAAAATTAAAAATGGAACAACATTAATTGTTTGACATAAACTTCCGAGTACTTAATTCAACTGATATTTAAGCGGCCATAAATAAGTTGCCGTACTCAGTTGTTTTCCATAGTTTCACACACTAATATTACTTTCGGGAAAACCTTCCAAATAAATGCACCATGCACAAAAGGCAAAATCCAAATAGCATAGTTGTTTGTAGATGGAGCACAGCAAGCAGTACGACAGCGAGGTGGAGGACAAGTTCCGTATGAAGATCTACGCGGAGAACAAGCACCGCATCGCCAAACACAACCAGCGCTTCGAGCAGGGACTGGTCTCCTACAAGCTGAAGACCAACAAGTACGCCGACATGCTGCACCACGAGTTTGTGCACATCATGAACGGCTTCAACAAGACCGCCAAGTGAGTCACTCTTCCTGTCTACATTATGATGGCTCACGCAGGAGTGCCTAAACACGTAGGCAGCTTGGTAGGTACTTTAATTTCCTCATCTCCCAAAGTTTTTATAGGAGCGGGTAGGGGATAGGCACGTACTTGTATATAAGTATATTCAAAACTACATGTCAAGCGAAGGAAAATAAGGAAAAAACCATAGGTACAGTCTGCATCGAACGTCGAGGTCCGCGAGTGAATCCACGGGCATCAGCTAGTATTAGGCCATGTCTGACGACGGACGCGCTCTGCGACTCATTGTTTTGTATTTTATCTTCTCCGATTATTGGTGATTGCGTTGTTTTTATTTATAGGTTATCTATTACTAATACCTATAGCTAACTTATATCAGAGTAGAGGTCACACACCACACTGTTTATATCTATCATTGGCAACTATTATAATATTCAAAGTATGGTTTTATTAAAATAAGTAGTCTCGCTAGACTTGTGAAGTGTTAGTTAGACACAAACCGAGTGAAAAGCGTTGAAACCGACCCGCAAGGAAAAATAGAAAGGAAAAGAAAAAACTAAATTCCACCAACCACTAAAGTAAAAAAAGGCCAAACAAACAAGAGAATATACGGTAGAGACTCTACCGTATATGCATGTCTCATGGCTGGACCAAACAAACTAGACCTACCTATATCACCCGGGAACCGGTCCCGAGCCGAGGCGCAGGTGTGCGTGAAAGATGTCCAAGGCTAACCTTCAGACGATATGTGTTGTCCACAGACACAACAAGGGCCTGTTCGGCAAGGGGCGCGACTCCCGCGGCGCCACGTTCATCGCGCCCGCGGACGTGACGTACCCCGACCAGGTGGACTGGCGCAAGAAGGGCGCCGTCACCGACGTCAAGGACCAGGGCAAGTGCGGCTCCTGCTGGGCGTTCAGCACTGTGAGTATACACCTATACACCTAAGCCGGTTACACGTACCTACCGATTTTGAAGGATTTTTATATTTATTTCGTTAAAATAGCCCAAAGTAGCTGTCATAGCAGAACAACGCTGGTGTCTAACTAATGACACAAATAGGAGCAACATAGGTACCTAATTAGATTGTGAAAATAAGTCTCGCTATCGCGTAGGTAATTCATTGTAAAATGCTAAAATCAACACTAAGCAATTTAGGTAAATCATATACTTACAGCAAGCAGATAGGTAATTTTTGTTTTACAGTACTTACCTAAGTATAACAGGTATTGTAGATTGTAGATAGGTACCTAATAACCGCAGGCATTTTAATTATAATTTTCCTTGTTTTTGTAAATTATAAACATGCAAATGATGTAACTGGTCAGTTGAACTCATATTATAAACTACTATCTATATCTTTAGTTTTATGACTCATTTTTTTAAAAAGTTAAGTTAACTTTTTACCGCGAAGCAAACCTAGGTCAGCCTGCTCCTCGTAACTCGGTAAGTGTGTATTTACTGGCTGGCCTCGAATTGTACGGAAAGCCTTTACAATAGGTCATTCTAAATTGGAATCGTATAGCTTGATGCGTAGCCGTCTGTACTTAGTAATTTATTTAATTTGGAATTCTGTTCCCCGAGGCATCGCCAAAAAATCAGCATAATTCGCGCTGTAGGACTATAAAAAAGCACCCGTATAATGAAAATCTACATACCTTTCGACCAATATAGCTATAAGTTCTTAGGTATACATAATGTCCTTGTGTAGCTCTGTGATTGAATGAGATCGATTCGTCGAGCACAATAAACTCGCTAATGTTATTAACTTCGACCCGTCCAGCGCCGCGCCACACCGTGCGCCCTGTACACACGTGACGCACGCTGTCGTGTCAATCTCTGTAGCTCTACTTACGAACAGCCGACAATAAATAAATAAGACAAAGAAATAGATAAATTCGTGTTTATAACCCAAAGGTCGCCCTCGCCGCGCCCGCGCCGGCTTGGCGGCATGATCATTGACCGCGCGACACCCTGTACTTCAACCTATTAGGTTGATTTATTCCTTGCCGCAAATACATACTAGTTAGTTATAAAGTCAATTAGTATGATTTATTCTTTCATACACAGGTTTGTTATCTTATTATTTAAGTAGGTAAAGTACATCTGTTATCCAGTATTGTATTAATTGTGACCTGTATTGTATTATAAGTAGTACCTACCTACATCCTTTTCCCCAGTAAGTAGTACACGTAGTTTGATTAGCATTTTGTAAGTAGGTACATGGATACATAATCAGCATATAATGTTCCCAGTGCTGGGACACAGGCCTGCTCCCAATCAGAAGGATGATATTAAAAACCTCCATTATGTAGATCATATATTTGGCACAGTACCCACATATTTTTACTATACTTAATCTAAATAATTTCTAAAAATCTTTAATTATCATTTATGGACATTCCAATAGTGTGTGTGGAAACGTAGGTAGCGACTGCAAAGAAATTTTAATTCGACAAAGAACGCACCTGGCATGCAAGAGCCAAGAACGAAGGTTTTGCAAAGTGTTTGTAATTTGTTGTTTGAAGGAATTAACTGTTTTTTCTATTCCTATCTTTTTTAAACATTATATTAGTTGAAATTAGTACATAATTTCATTCTCATAATTTTAATTCAATAGTTATAGGTATCTATAACCTTTTAACGTTTGGAACCGCTGAATAGATTTCGATAAAATTTGGCAAGGACATAATGTCTATTGCATTCTAAGTAACAACATTATAAGTAACATGATGTCTCAAAGAAAGATTATGCTTTAAGGACGTGAATGATGCCGCGGGCCAAAGCTAGTTTATACCTAACAATGTTGATCCATAACATAGTTACTACATGGTATGTGTTACTCATCGACACTGATGGTAGGTATTGTCCGATATTACAGAATAACTGCAATTTTATTATTGAGGTAGTTAAGTAGGTATCCAAATGTTTTGTTTAGCAGTGCTGGGTACTCATTTACCTACTTACTTATAATCTAGTGACGTGAATCACACACCACAATAAAATTAATGGTGTAGTTTTGCGGTTTCTACTTCGAAATTAATTTAAATACCTAATTGGTATTGGTAAGAACGGCTTCGAGAACCAATTCGACCGATTCAACCCGTTGTTTTTGTAGATATAGGTACACTAGCCTACAAGCCTATTTAAGCAATATAGCCAAAAATCGGCTTATGTTGATAACTAAGTATAAAACTATGTTGATAATTGTACTTTTATATGGAAAACAATAAATAAACCCATCGCCCGTATCTAACAAACCCACAGATACCCTCGAGGTTTGGGCACCGCGTACAAAATGTTGTAGATACTTAGTTTAGAGAGACACACGACGTATCCGCACTTACTTCTTAATCAAATATTGTGATTAACTATCGTAAATAGTAGGTACACATGTCTATATTATATAATAGGGCAAATAAATGCAATTTCAATACGAGCGGGCATTTAACATGTGAAATAATGAAAATAATGTTTTAAAGTACGCTCATTGTTGCAATACGTGTTCCGTTGCACGATACGCTACGCTAAAACAACAGTCTAGACAATAGTTTATTTCTTGGTATAGGAATTTCAATATAATATTATTTGTCACTACAATCTTCTGTCATCTTAAAATTGTAATAACAATGATGACAACATCGTGCAGCGGTATCTACACACGAGCGAGAAAGCGGCAGCATACCTAATGCGCACGCGCATAAATTCTGTGGCATTTTGTTTTGAATACTTAGCTTTTTTAACTACAGGTTCACAGCAGTGGCGTAGCTATCGGAGGGCTAGACGGGGCAGTGCCCCGGGGCCCCCAAGCTATATTTTAAATAAATCACATTCCAGGAACGCAACTTTAATAATGACAACATATTTGAAAAAAAGAGGGAATTCCCAAGAATTCACGTTATAACTTGTGGGGAACTCCCCTGTATGTAGTCAAATTATAAATGGGTAGTTACATTTAAATATTTTAAAGTTGCAAAGCTACTTTATCGTCAGTTAATTTTTGACCGACTATGTATACGTTTTACGACGAATCTGGATTACGACAAATAGTTTAGTTGGGGCCCTAGTTTATTTTTTGCCCCAGGGCCTTTGGTTACCTAGCTACGCCTCTGGTTGACAGATTCAAGTTTCAAACTAACAACGTAATTAATTATTATCTCTGTACGGTAGGTGTTGATTGTATCGCTCTTGCGCCCCTGGACCAAGGATTTTTTGGCCTTACGCGTATTGTTGAATTGAAATCGCAAATATATAAAAAAAATGAACGGGTTATTTACATATGGAGTACCTAATACCCATACATCCAACGAAATCGGTGATTGATTTTTAATTATCGTCAAGCTATGTAACATTACGTAATCTTTAAAAATAAAAGCTAGTAGGTACATAATTTGTTTATTATATTTGTTGTGTTGTCACAGACTGGTGCGCTTGAAGGCCAGCACTTCCGCAAGACCGGCTACCTGGTGTCGCTGTCGGAGCAGAACCTGGTCGACTGCTCGTCGTCGTACGGCAACAACGGCTGCAACGGCGGCCTCATGGACAACGCCTTCAAGTACATCAAGGACAACGGCGGCATCGACACCGAGAAGACTTACCCATACGAAGGCATCAACGACAAGTGCAGGTACTAATACAACGCCAACGGATAAAGTTTGTTTTGCCCTGCGGTGTGGACGAAAAAAAAACAGGCAACCTATTATAAAGTTACACAGCTAATCTCGCCGCTACTTTGTTGTTTTGAACAGGTACAACCCCAAGAACGCCGGCGCTGACGACGTGGGCTTCGTGGACGTCCAGCAGGGAGACGAGGAGAAGCTCATGCAGGCCGTGGCCACCGTGGGACCCGTCAGCGTCGCCATCGACGCCTCGCAGGAGAGCTTCCAGTTCTACTCCAACGGTGTCTACTTCGACGAGAACTGCTCCTCCACCGAGCTCGACCACGGTGTATGTATACCATTTCACACACATAAATTATTAAATGTATTCCAGCTATTGATTTATTTATTGTAGCTTTGTTCAACATTTGTTTTCGATGACATATTTTTTTTAGATATAAAAAAAATCGCAAGTAACTGTTCCAAAAACAGTCTCCGCTGATAAACTACAAATGACCTTTTTGCGCTTTGATAAAAATATATGACACGCTTACGAATATCATGAAAGCAAGACTGTCTGTAGGTCAATAAACAAAGAATTAACAAAACTGAGCTCGCGTTTGTGTTGTGTTGATATGTCACAGGCAACACATTGTTACAATATAGTTGGTGAGTAACTGTCGGTAGTTATGTGGTTAGAGTATGATGTATGATGTTTGTGTTTGCAGGTGATGGTGGTGGGGTACGGCACGGACGAGCAGGGCGGCGACTACTGGCTCGTGAAGAACTCGTGGGGGCGCACGTGGGGCGACCTCGGCTACATCAAGATGGCGCGCAACAAGAACAACCACTGCGGCATCGCCTCCTGCGCCTCCTACCCGCTCGTCTAGGGCACAGCACACCCCACGCCGCCCACCTACATTTATAACTGAATCTATCCAGCTGACTCTGTACCAACATGTCGTCTGGAGATTTTGAAGAACTCAAACCAAATGTACAATACTCTTATGTGCGGTGTTCAAACTGAATAATTTTTTTCATGATTTGATAATATAAAATCCGAAAAATCTCAATATTTGTAAAGAATGAGAACAATGCTCGACACTATTATGAACAGTTATATGAGTTGTAGATGAATATGTCGCATCATATTTCAGGCTCATACGATGTGTCATTAATTAGTATTAAGGTACAAATGTAAGTGTAAAGTAATATGAACATGCCTAATTAATAAAATCAGATGTAAATTAATTAATTAGGTATAAATTAGTTCGCGTGATAAGCCGTCACTTGTGATATTATTATTATCCACTCGTGTTATTGTATCGTTGTTGAGGTAAATAAACATATTTTATATTAACATTTGTTTTATTATGTACCTAAGTGTATCTTTATTATACCCGATAACATATTCCTAAATCACACACCAGTTCGTTAGTGTTCGTTTTTAGATTCCCAGTTTCTAATTCCTGTCGAAATTCTGGTTCCTCACAATCAATCAACAGATGCTCTTGCGACCACTAAACACATGAGGTGTAGTAAATAATTGTATGATGATCTTAAACCTTAAACTTTTGATAATTAAGTTCAGAATCAACTGAGAAAATTTGACATTTTGTGGGTAACTTGAGGTGCTGGCCACCTTCAACATGTATCCTGTAAAAGAAATATATTTTTTTTCGTACACGTAACTAATGGTATCATATCGTAAAACTTGCCCAGATATAGGGGATCAAGAACTTATCCATACGTACTAGAGATCTATTGTGTGGACAAACACACTAAACAAACAATTTAATGTTGCGGTTGTACATTGATTGGTGCAGTGGGAAATAACTCATGGTGGCTCATATTTACGCCATATTATATATGTACCTATATTCTATGGCATCTACGTACCTATCTATGTGAATTCAAAGTAATGGCAAAGATATCTTCCTTTCTCCTCGTTAAACGTTCTCGAATAACGTGAAGTCTATAGCAGTCATGTCTAAGTACATATAATTATGTATAAGTGTATACATATAAAATGGACTATGTATAAGACTATATATATAAAATAAATAAATTAACATGACTGCCTCGTTGGTATAGTGATCCCAATCGCGACTGCTACGCTAGAGGTCTTGGGTTCGATCCCCAGGTCGAGCAGTGTTATTGAGTTTTTCTATGATATTCTCACTAGCAGCTCGGGGTCTGGATTTGTGCCCGGTGAATGGCAATAGGCTCGCCACCTATTACATGGGACCCAAACATACCGGCGAACTGTGGGTGTACATTAAGTACACCTCTGCCTAACCCTTCGGGGAATACAGGCGTGATGGTATGTAAATGAATCAAAATTGGCTCGAGTTGCAATCTTAACAGCCAAAAAAGTCCACTGCTTCACCAAAAAATACGCGGTTCTACATGTCCGACGTGGAGGTAGCAATGTCCGCGCCACCAGTCTAGTAGCCCCGAACAAAATACACGCCTACATAATATCTATCCAATTAATACTTTAGATAATATTTGTTGTTATGATTGTATGATGTATCAATAGGCAGCAATATTAGTAACCATAACATGACTCAGAAGCAATCTACATTACGTCAGCTTACATTATTAAAAATAATATAAATCTCCATATAGAACAGTTTTCTTGAGTTGCTACAGAATGTATCATCATGGGCTATGGGAGATTTTTGTTCCCGCTTAAGTGGAAGCGGTCGCGAGGTCACTGTCCGAACTAGGTACATCATCCATTGTTGGTGTTTTGTCGGCGCAAAGTACTGCGTCGCAAAATAATATTGTTGATGTTAGAATTCGACGATATAACTTAGGTTAGGTATGTCGATATTTTCCTGTTCGACTATTCGTAAGCCCACCAGCTTGACAGGAAAACCTACCTACCTACGTATCAAACACTTGACGAACTATTTTTATTGTTTATTATTATGATAAGTAGGTAGGTACCCATACTTGTTTACGGACTCCTACAATTTTTCGTTTTACCCGTGGTCCGTTGCATTTGCTGACGGCTAAGCATACAAGACTTCCGCGCCACAATAAGCTGCAGACACGGGTAACGGTAAATCCCACATGTACCTAAGGCCTGCACAAGCACTACACAATTGGACCGGTCTTAGTTTTCTATGTTCAGTCGTGTTTGTGAGATATAAGAGAATCAAAGCCCGGAACATGTAATACCTGTAATTTACCACGATGACTGATGTATGCGTGCCGTCAGTTAAGACAACTAAAAGCTGCTATGGCTCTTTTTTCAAAAAGGCCTGTTCAGATTTAGCCCTACATTGAACTCGCATATAACTATTGTCTGGACTTTAAAAGATACCATGATTCTCTGAGTTTGTTTCGTAGTTTCTTCTCAGAGGTCGTCAGATAGGAAACGTCGGCTCCATCTAGTTTAAAAAAATGTAAAAAACGACTTGGTAAAAGTGTCTTAAAAGATCATTTCACCTATTTAAATTGCCTGCCGTAACCTACCAGCTACCCTGTTTTTGCTTTCCACTAAGGAAAACAAGCGTTACCTAAACCACAATTAAACGCTTTAAAATTCAACAGTAACAACACTTATTATAGGTACATATTATATATAGGTTGAAGTTTATAAGTATTGTTACTTTTGTAATAAATGTTATCGACAAAATACAACCATAATTGAGGAAGTTACAGAGTCCTAGTTTTCCGATAAAATTACAATCCTTAATTAAGACCGACCCGTACCTAGTATATTTTGAATATATTATAGTGTTTGAACAAACCGAGAGCGCACTAGACGCGGCTAGATGATTATACTCGACACTTATTGAGCGCACAGATAAAAATAAAATTAATAATGAGATCTAATTAATAATTATTGAATGCGCAATAACATCGGCTGGGAGGCGTATATCGGAATCACATGACACTCTTATCTGTTATGTTATAGGAATAACAACAGCTCATGTACCTATGTCTGTCTGCTCAATGCACGTGACTCGCGCAATGTTGGAAGCAAGCAAGTGCATAATTTAAATATATGAAGTGTTATGTAAATTTATTATCCGACCATTAAAAATAAGATGGACATGTGGGCGATAGAAGACGATGGTGAGAGTTATCAAGTATCGGAAGTCAAGGAATGTCCTCAAGGCGGAGTTCTATCAGTACTGGAGTAGGTAGAACTGTGAAATCTGAATCGATGGGCGAAACAATAACTGTCGACCAAAAGCTGACATTTTAAAAAAGTTGACCCATGCCCGGCAGTGGGACGATGGCTTGATGATTAGTCACGTTTGCTGACAGTTGACCCACTCCCTAATCTTAGAATAATGACTACTAAGTTACTGAGTCTAAGTTATCATATATATATATTATATATATATTGGCATTATGTTGAGACTGCAGGGAACAATACTTATCAAACTACAAAAACGCCAGTACTGCATACGCCCACTAGTGACGAGTCTGATAATTACATTCTAACGGAGTTCTTTTATGAAGTAACTAATACTGCATGAATTTGATCCAATTTCAAATATGTTGACACAATGATATTCTTTTTAAACTATATAATGTCATAGTGTTTAGATAAACAAATTACCAATATTATAGACCCCATTATCTAACAAAGTAAAGAAATAAACATCCACTTTACGAATATTCGTTAAAACTTCGTTCTACGTAAGTTGAACACTTACAATAAAAGGCACATTGACATTAATAGAACGTTTTATTATAAAAAAAAAAGAAAACAAAAATATCAACACTGTGATTACTCATTAATTTATACACACGGCTAGAGGTCAACATATTCAATTACAGTTTAAGCTGATCTGGCACTGTATAGGCTTTCTATACAATAAGAGGCCAGCGTACACTGGATTTGTGTAGCTCAACGTGTAGCCGTGCGTACAACCCACAGTTTTCCAGTATGTGTGTATAACTCCATTTACAAAAAAAAATATCTGTAATTATTTTTCTTTTTAGTATGTTAATGCTTCATAAAGATATCAGTGACTCACTGTCCACACAAGTGTCTTACAACCATAAATAATACTGATACACTTAAACACAATAATATTTACATGATCTTAATTATCCTAATTACATGCATACTTTGTATTTCATAATGATTGTTAAATACAGAAATAAGTACAGATTGTTTTTGTCGTCAGTATTAAAAAAAATACAATCGTTTAAGTAATTTGTGTTTAGCAAGTTGTCACACACACCAGCGGAAAAAAAATGTAGGTATTTCCTACAAAGTATTGTGAAACGAGACCATTGGACATCTGAATCAACCAAGTATGCTGTACACGACGATGACAAAGAAAAGCTTTGTTAAACAGGCTTTGTTGGTTTTAATAATAAGACCAAATTACACATACTCATTATATATTACGAAATAGGTCAACCGAAGAATGTTTAATCACTTAAAACGAAACAGAATTAAAGGTGACATTTTGTACCATAATACTTAATTTTATTACACATACAGATACACCTGTTACCTGTCTGTCTATACTCTTTTTACGGTGTACTAGGTTTAGCCAATCCTGCGTGGTTAATTTGCTTAATAAACCGTCAGTTCACGCCACAAGTCTAAGTCGGAGCGAAGCGGAAGGCGGAGCTGCCTTAGATTACGTAATTATTTTTTTATAACCACTCAGAAGTAAGGGATACAAATAAGTTAAATACCTAAGCTAATGGGCACTAACTGGGCACACCGTTCTGCCCCAGAACCAGCTGTAAATGTACTTCGGTTTTGCTGCCCGTAGTCAACTTCCGAGCAAATCCCCTAAGTGGTTGTCGAGCTTTTCGGGTTTCTGAATACTACTTTTTTAGGGTTCCGTAGCCAAATGGCAAAAACGGAACCCTTATAGATTCGTCATGTCTGTCTGTCTGTCTGTCCGATCGTGTCACAGCCTTTCTTTTTCGAAAATATAAGAACTATGCTGTTGAAACTTGGTAAGTAATGTATTCTATGAACCGCATTAAGATTTTCACACAAAAATAGAAAAAAAAAACAAAAAATTTTGGGGGTTCCCCATACTTGGAACTGAAACTCAAAATTTTTTTTTCATCAACCCCATACGTGTGCACTGTGGGGTATCAATGGATAGGTCTTCAAAAATGATATTGAGGTTCCTAATATCATTTTTCTCTAAACTGAATAGTTTGCGCAAGAAATACTTCCAAAGTGGTAAAATGTGTCCCCCCCCTGTAACTTCTAAAATAAGAGAACGATAAAACAAAAAAAATATATATGATGTACATTACCATGTAAACTTCCACCGAACATTGGTTTGGACGAGATCTAGTAAATAGTTTTTTTTTATACGTCATAAATCGTAATGGTACGGAACCCTCCGTGCGCGAGTCCGACTCGCACATGGGCGGCTTTTATAGTATGGAACATACTCATGGAAGGTAGCTAAGTCGTACTGACTGAAAGCACACTTGCCTTCCCTTGCCCTATATTCACAGCTATGACATTTGTCACAATCATAACTAACAGCGGGAGCTATGCTCAGCTTGGGCATAGCAGCGTCATAATGTCGTTTTGGCAGTGGTTGTGACCTTTCGCTTCTGGACGAGCGATGGCCGTAATTCGATTTATAGTCGAGAGTGAGAAACTATGGCGAAAAATTGATGTCGTCAACGTCAGAGAATTTCTGAAGTTCGAATTAGTGGAGACGTGACCACGGTAAGCTTAAAAACCGTAACGTTGATTAAAAAGTTTATTTTAAAAGAACATCAGTACCTACCCTAAAAGCAGTTCGTGGAAATGCAATGTAAAGGATAAGGATTATTTTGGCACATTATAGAGATTACAGACAGTCTATTATAACCAAGAATCCCTGCCACATCTCGTGGTGAACACACCATTATTATAACTATATCCTTTATCTGTTCATTAATAATAGTTAAAATAAATATTGAGTTCGATGAACTAAACACACCAAAATGAAAAACTTAATTATTATTTACAACAAACTTTACACTAATTAAGGTTTCGTACTTACTTCCACGCTAAGCTATTTACAAGACTACACCGAATTAATATGTTATGAAGGTTTAGAGAACTTAAAACATATTCGGAGGTCAGAAGACGCATCAAACTAAAATTATTTTGTCAATTATATAGATATGAATTTTCTAATTAAAGAAAATTTCACTTACCATTACAGTGATCTAACTACGTATAATAATATTTATACGAAGTAATATCTCTATAGCATTAAAATATCGACTGATATTGTAAGTTCTGTCCGACAATATCATTCTCATGTGAACTCATGCTCTTTCCTCCCGTTCCCCGCGTCGGTACAGCGGTTACGGTCAAACTATAGTTAAAAGTATGAGTACCTCCAATAGGGGATCGGACAGTAATCAGATTAAAATCTAAAATGTACTTAGACAAAAAGTTTATAAGTTTTAACGATTATACATCGAATATTTTTGTTAAAATATTAATCATTACTATTTTTAAATATAAAATAAAGTTTTGATAATTACAATATTTTTAATCTGTTTCTCACCTCAACCGAAACACCAATCACAGTGCGTGACGTCAATAGTGAGTAAACAATACCGTACTGATACGTATCTCTACGATTTTTCTTAAATTATTAAAGTTTCTAATAGTTACCTGACTAATTAGGATACGGCAATCGATTTAAAAACTCTCAAGTGTTTATTCATCAGTGCTAACAATGGAACCAGGATTTACGAAAGCCGAGAATCGAAATCTTCCCTGGGTGGATATTCTAATGATTGGCAATTTCTTTTCAAGTCATTCAGATTTTTGTGACGCTGAATAATTAAGAAATGTAGAAACATCTTTGTAAGTATTATAACTATTCATTATTTACCATATGTACTTGAAAAATTACTCTTGAGGAAACAAAGAAAACATAACCTAAAAAGTTTAAAGTTTCGGCGAATAAACTTAATATTACGTCTTTTTTGTCACGTTTGAGTAAAAATATATTTTATTCACTTTTTTCAGATCAGCAAGACAATCATACGGCAATAATGCTAACTTTGTCGTGATTCTGCCATGTGTACCATCAAATGCAGGGGGTGTACGGAACACAAAGATTGTTCCAAATCAAGTTCCAGTTCAAGTTGGTACTAATATTAAATACATTACTACCACTATTACTACCTATTAAGTATCTGTATACTGTAAGAAGATAACAAACTACACAATTTCTCCAAGAACCAACAAACCAAGGTGTAACTTACTGCGAGTTATAAAACTACAATAACTGTAGGGCGAATGACAATACATGGCTCAAATACAAGTTGAATGTATGTGACTTTGAAAATGACTTGTTTTTGTGTTGCCGCCTATAACTTTGAAGTCACTAAATATTGTTAATAATGTGGAAATACTGTTGGTTAACTATGATAGAAAGTTTATTAACCCACTACATTTCAAATATAAGTACTCAAATTTGGGAAAAAATGTATACCCTAAATTATATGATGGTACAAAAATAAAAGCAAAATTATTATACTCATTTGTTTTATTTATATAGGCAGTATAGAAACTTATATTGCTAATATCTACAAATAATGTTTTATTCATAAGCTACACTAGCGGACATTGATTTCAACTGTAATGATTGGACTCAAGGTGATGATTGTTGAATTGATAAATTAATTTTGACTGGCTGCACAATGATGTATCACTATCAGATCTAACCACATAAGTCTCCATTGATGTTGGAAACACTTGGCACAGCTGGTTTTACATATTCTACTGTGAAGGGAGATTTTGACAATGTTGATGTCCATGTTTAAGATGTTTAACATGTTGCAATGTTCTTGGATATATACTCTTTACAGTTACTTGATCTCCTTTATCCTGACTTTTTGGTTGATGTTATACCATGACTCCTGTTGGCAAACCTAAAACAAAGATAAAATATCTTTATTGTTAATCTGTCAAAATCTCAGGAGGGAGTAAATATATTTGGTTCTGGTAAGTACTTACTAGGTGACAAAGTTGTATATACTTCTCAATGTACTCTCTTCGAGAGGTTCCTGCATTGTAGCCAATCTTTGCAATATGGTAGCAGCAGGGATGTTAAAGTTGATGGCAAACTTCTTTGTCTGTCACTTTACATTGAAATTTTGTAGGGAAGCAGCCAGGTTTTAACATCGTTATATCAACAAAGCCCATTACATGATATCGCATGTAATTTTCCATATCATTCGGCAGCTGTAGTAATAAGTGAAAAAATATATAAGCTCTCGTAAATATAACCTATATCATTACACAATCAATGTATACTATTACCTACTACAAATAAAGTCATTGGCACACTGCATTTAATTAATTTGTAGTAAGCATTGGACACTGACTTCAAAATGATCTTCACCAAAGTAATTAGGTGGAGTTATAAAGACATACCGTCCCATTTTCTCCTTGCTAAGTCCAACCATATTTTTCTGCTTTTGGTGGCACATCAATGAATAATTTATTTGGAGTAGTTTTGGATTTATTCTTACATTGACACACCAACGATATGTTTTTCGTTCCATGTCAACAAATAAAGAATGTAAATATACGTATTAATCTAGGATTTAAACGACGAAACTAAACTTTACGCAGACTTAGTCCACTTGCAGTTGTTTTGTTTACTTACTCATGACGTCACGCGCTCTCAGATGACATAACGTGCCGTTTTCGCGGCATTTTTAAACAATTATTATTAAAACATGATTTTGAGTACTTAAAAAGCTTTATTTAAATAAAATTATATTTTTTATAGGAATAGGTATCCATAATGATTATATTAAAATACTTTTTGAAAATTTGTCCGATCCCCTATTAAAACATTTGAGTGTATGAAGTATGACATAGGAGTGGGCGAGGCTGGAGGTGGGATGTTCCCGACTATTTCTTCTTGGGCTTCTTGGGGTTGCGCGAGCGGCTCTTGGCCTTGCACAGCGGGCAGATGGGCGCGTTGCGGTGGATCTGCTGGTGACACGACAGGCACGACTTCATGGGCGGCGGCTGCTGCCTGCACAACACACATACATCACATACATCACACGTCACACACACAAGGCCTCACTATAGGGTAAGATGGGCGCGTTGCGGTGGATCTGCTGGTGACACGACAGGCACGACTTCATGGGCGGCGGCTGCTGCCTGCACAACACACATACATCACATACATCACACGTCACACACACAAGGCCTCACTATAGGGTAAGATGGGCGCGTTGCGGTGGATCTGCTGGTGACACGACAGGCACGACTTCATGGGCGGCGGCTGCTGCCTGCACAACACACATACATCACATACATCACACGTCACACACACAAGGCCTCACTATAGGGTAAGATGGGCGCGATATTTATTTTTATGAAGTCTAGGTCAAGGAAAGCTGTGTTTCTTTACCGAAAGCAGAGTAGTACAGTACAATATCTGCTAAGATTATGCGCCTCCATAATTTTCATGTTTCCGAACACCTTACTCACTCAATATGGGTCATACCACACACACACACACACACGGGTTTCAGTCATATGTAAACTGAAAATAACACTTCTCCAGTGCTCAGTTCAGTAATTTCCTATATCAGGAAAATACAGACAGTTCCGTAAGTCAGACAAATGTTTAGATTCCTATAGAAGTTGTCACACGAGACGAGACAATCATCATCAGCCCGTATTCGTCCACTGCTGGACGTAGGCCTCTTTAAGTGAACGCCACACGAGAAAATGCCATAATAATGTCATGAACAGTTTGGATTGAGCAGGACATAACCTAGTTTTCAATCCTGCTCACAATACCGGTGATA